>PISX010016077.1:0-47434 GCA_004024625.1 Mellivora capensis
TCTTTTTTAATTTTTTAAAAATTATTTTATTTATTTGACAGAGAGAGGGAGAGAGCACAAGCAAAGGGAGCGGCAGGCAGAGAGAGAGGGAGAAGCAGGCTTCCTGCTGAGCAGAGACCCCGATGTAGGGCTTGATCCCAGGACCCTGGAATCATGACCTGAGCTGAAGGCAGATGCCCAACCACCCAGGAGCCCCTGATAAGACTTTCTTAAGTATGGTAAAGGTCTCTCAAGAGAAGAATGGAAGACGTAGTCCCCTTCCTGAAGGATCTGGTCATATAATACATCCATTGCAGCTATCAGCAGGCAGAATTGTGTATGGTTAAGGGCATGACTCTAGCAGTCTGGGTGGTGAATGCTGGCTCTGCTACTTACTGTGTGACCTTGGGTAACTAACTTAACTTTTCTGTGCTTCAGTTTCTACACTTTAAGTAGGAGTGATAATGCTACCTACCTCATAAGATCAACATGAAGATTAAATGAGGTAATATTTGTAAAGTAATTAGAATAGTGTCAGGCATATAATAATTGCTTCAGTGCTTTTAAAGTAAATAAACATGTGTAATTAGAGATTTCTAGATAACATTTTATTTTTATTTATTTATTTATTTATTTATTTATTTTTAAAGATTTTATTTATTTATTTGACAGACAGAGATTACAAGTAGGCAAGAGAGGCAGGCAGGGAGAGAGAGGAAGCAGGCTCTCCTCAGAGCAGAGAGCCCGATGTGGGGCTCGATCCCAGAACCCTGGGATCATGACCTGAGCCGAAAGCAGAGGCTTTAACCCACTGAGCCACCCAGACGTCCTCTAGATAACATTTAACAATACTCATCGTGTGGGGGCGGCTGGGTGGCTCAGTTGGTTAAGCGATTGCCTTCAGCTCAGGTCACAATCCTAGAGTCACAGGATCGAGTCCCACATCCGGCTCCCAGCTCCACGGGGAGTCTGCTTCTCCCTCTGACCTTCTCGCCTCTCATGCTCTCTCTCACTCTCTCTCTCTCTCTCTCAAATAAATAAATAAAATGTTTAAAAAAAATACTCATCTTGTGGCTTAGTTCCATAAGAATTCAGAAAAGGTGGGGGATAGTGGCTCAGTTGGTTAAGCATCCAATTCTTGATCTCAGTTCAGGTCTTGATCTCAGGGTTGCGAATTCAAGCCCCTTGTTGGGCTTCATGCTGGGCATGGAGCCTACTTAAAAACCATACAAAACAAGAACAAAAACAGAAACGGGAAAAATTACAGGGAAAAAGAAACAAAGAAGGGTTTCAATAAGGTAATGAAACTTCAGAATGGGCAGATTTGCGAAGACAGGCATGTGGCCAGACCCAGATGAAGGCGTGGTGGTAGAAACTGGCATGGTATGGGGGTGGAGAATGAGAAGAGATGGATGGCAGGATAGCAGAGTTGCAATTGGGGAACAGAGAGAGCTAAGGTTGACACCTGAATGCGTAAGACTCTGAAAGACTCTAGGAGGCAACAGAGAATTGTTGGCATTTTTCAGAGGGAAATGGCATGATAAAAGTGGTGTTTTGGGAAGATTCATTTGACAGTGGTTTTCTGTAAAGACTGGAGAAAAGATCAGGAGGGGGAAGGACAGTTAGAAGGTAGTTATAATAATTCTGACTTGAGGTAGTGAGGACCTGATTTAATGTTGCTCTAGAACATAAGATGAGGGGAATTTGTGAGATGATTGGTTTTAAATTTCTTTTTAGAAAGTAAAAATGTAAAATATGCTTAGAGTTAAAAAAATTGAATAGGACATAATGGTATAAAATGAAAAATAAAAGTCTCCATTGTCTTTGCCACCCCTGGTCTGGGTTTACCAAGGTAAATAAGTTTTTTTTTTTTTTTTTTCAGATTTTATTTATTTAACAGAGATCACAAGTAGGCAGAGAGACAGGCACAGGCAGAGAGAGAGAGGAAGGGAAGCAGGCTTCCCGCTGAGCAGAGAGCCCAACTCGGGGCTTGATCCCAGGACCTGAGATCAGGACCTGAGCCGAAAGCAGAGGCTTTAACCCACTGAGCCACCCAGGCACCCCAGTAAATAAGTTTTAAGCATGTACCTGTGTATAAATGGTTGACTCCGGTTTTCCTGGTAGTTCTGTTCTATAAAGTTGTCTTCAGCACTGAATTAGCAAAGACAGAACAATTGCTCTTGGGGAAACACAGGGTTAAGTTCTTGCAAGTCTCTGATCATAACATTTTCAACTGATCAAACATAACTTTGGTTTTGTGTGTTTCTGTTTAAATATACCTTATTTAACATGTATTGTTGATTCATTAACATTGAGCTCATGACCAAGAAGAGCACCATGACTCATGCCTGAAGGGAGCTTATCTAATGCGTATTTTCTCTGAAAGGCACATTGAAGTCTTCTTGAGCTTGGACACAGTAGACAGCCCTTCAGCACAACAGTTGGTGGCCATTTTAAATGGTGAAATCACCAATACCACCAAAAAAATGTGAAAAACATGACACTACATAGACCATGAGTAGAACACTTGTTTGTAGGATCAGAGCCAAAAGAGAGAAGGCGGAGCATTCCTTTGTTGGACCTCAGCTGGGAATGAACTGTCCTGTGATTCAAATTGTTTGCTGCTCTGTACATGTCTGTGGATGATTAAGAAAGCGTTATGAGTATTGATTGAGGAGCTATAGGTAACTTTTAGCGATTTGGCAAACTGACAAATATAGAACTCACAAGTAATGAGAATGAACTGTGTTTAGAGGGAGGCCCAGCTTCACAGCCCTATGACCTGTGCAGTCACAGAGAGCTGCATTCAGTATGTCTATATATAAACACATACACTTCAGCAGACCTTGACATTACATTCAGACACTATACCCATAGTAGCATTGCTGCTAAGCCAAAGGATATTTGTATTTCAGATAATGATCATGATTGCCTTGTTGTTCGCTAAAAAGTTTGTACTGGTTTTCACTCCTAGCAAGAATATTTTTTGGGGTGCCTGGCTGGCTCAGTGGGGTGAAGCCTCTGCCTTCGGATCAGGTCATGATCCTAGGGTCCTGGGATCGAGCCCCACATTGGGCTCTCTGCTCAGCGGGGAGCCTGCTTCCCCCTCTCTCTCTGCCTGCCTCTCTGCCTACTTGTGATCTCTGTCAAGTAAATAAATAAATAAAATCTTAAAAAAATATATATTTTTGAATGTCTATTTTCTTACAGCTTGCTAACTCTGTGAATTTCCAAACTTTAAAACATTTGCCAATCTGATCGTCGCAGTTCTTTTAATTTGCATTAATGTAATCATGTGTGAAGTTGAACATGTTTACATTAGTCATTTTTTTCTCTTTTGTGAATTGCCTATTGCTATCCTTGGTTCTAATACTAAAGTTGTTTGCCTTTAGTCTTTCTTTATATAAATTAATTAGCTCTTTCCTCATTATATGAGTTACAAATATACTATCCCTGACTTATGAGTCTTTTGATTTTATTTGCAGCATTTTTGGGGGGGTATTTCTTATTTGTATTTGGGGGTATTTGGGGTATTTCTTAATCCCCTCCACCTATTTTTCCTGGCAACCACCAGTTTTTCTCTGTATTTATGAGTCTGTTTCTGTTTTGTTTGTTCATTTGGTTTTTTTATTTAAGATTTTATATATTTATTTTTTAAAAGATTTTATTTATTTATTTGACAGAGAGAGACACAGCAAGAGAGGGAACACAAGCAGGGGGAGTGGGAGAAGGAGAAGCAGGCTTCCTGCATAGCAGGGAACCCAATACAGGGCTTGATTCCAGGACCCTGGGATCACGACCCGAGCCAAAGGTGGATGGATGAGCCACCCAGGCCCCCCTAAGATTTTATTTTTAATAATCTGTACAACCCGGGGATTAAGAGTCGCATGCTCCACTGATTGAGGCAGCCAGATGCCTCCATTTGTTTTGTTTTTCAGATTCCACATATAGGTGAAATCATGATATTTGTCTTTATCTGTGTGACTTCTTTCCTTTTTAAAAAAATTTTTTTTTAAAAAAAGATTTTATTTTTGGGGCGCCTGGGTGGCTCAGTGGGTTAAAGCCGCTGCCTTCGGCTCGGGTCATGGTCCCATGGTCCTGGGATCGAGCCCCACGTCGGGCTCTCTGCTCTGCGGAGAGCCTGCTTCCTCCTCTCTCTCCCTGCCTGCCTTTCTTTCCTACTTGTGATCTCTGTCAAATAAATAAATAAAAAATCTTAAAAAATAAATAAATAAATAAATAAATAAAGATTTTATTTTTAAGTAGTCTCTACACCCAGCATGGGACTTGAACTTACAACCCTGAGATCAAGAGCCCCATGCTCTACTGACTAAGCCAGCCAGGCATCCTGCTTTTAATTTTTTAATAAACAACTTAAGAATTATTTCAGATTTACAGAAAAGTTGCAAAAATAGTAAGTACCATAAGAGTAAGTGTTCTAATCTACCCTACACCCAGTTTTTCCTGTTATTAAATCTTATATTAGTATGGTACATTTATCACAATTAATGAGCCAAGGGGCACCTGGGTGACTCAGTTGGTTAAATGTCTACCTTTGGCTCAGGTCATGATCCCAGGGTCCTGGGATTGAGTCCCCCATCGGGCTCCCTGCTCAGTGGAGAGCCTGCTTCTCCCTCTGCCACTCCCCCTGCTTGTGCTTTCTCTGTCTCTGTCAAATAAATACATAAAATCTTAAAAAAAAAAAAAAAGATTCCTTTGATTTGGAATGGTTCTTTAGGTTTTTGTCTTAAAAAACAGAAACATAAAAAATTTTTAAAAAATTAGTCAATAATGCTACGTTGTTATTAACTAAATTTCATGAAGATTTCCTTAGTGTTTAGTCTCATATTCTGTTTCAGTTCCAAGACCCTATCCAGGATACCACTTAGTACTTACTCATAATGTCTATTTAGACTCCTCTTGGCCATGACAGTTGTTTCCTGCTTTTTATCATTGTCATCCCACATCAGTTCATGGCTAATGGGAGCACAACCCTCTTGGAACCAGCCATGCTCACCATTCAGAATCAGCGAATAGCTGACTCTAGATCCCTATCTCTGCTCTCCCTTCTGCTTCCAGTCCCTTTATCCCGAGGCTCTCAGGCATTCCCAGCACCCTGTACATTCACTTCGGTGCCCTGTGCATTCCTCATTTGCCCTCTGAATTCAATATATGGAAGGTAAGTCTTCCTTTTAAGTAAAATGCTGCTTTCTAGCCTTCTTTGCCAGAGGTTGGGCTCACCCCCACATATTCCCATAAGCTTGCTTTATTTGTTTGTGTGTGTGTTTATTTACCTCCTTGTCAGGGTAGCTGGCTGGTTTTCTTGGTAGCTAGTTTCTGGTACCATTCTAAGCAAGGAGTCTCTCCTTCAGATCCTGGAAAGACTGAGGACTACGGCTAGTAGAGACAGGGAGGTCTAGAAGAGTTGGTGAACTGGGGAAGTTAATGCCCCTGGTTTGTATGTATCAGAAGGAAAGGTGAAATGTGCAAGCACAGAAGGCCTAGAGAAAGCTAGAAATACAGATTTGGTACACTGACGAGAGGTCAGCGTTTCAAATAGAGATGTGAGTTACCTGCTTTTGAAGGTGGCAGTAGAAAGCATGGGAATGAGGGAGAAAAGCTGAGGGCAGAGGAGAGAGAGTCTTGTCTACAGTTAGGGGACTGGGAAGGAGGGCCCGTGATGGAGACAGGGGAGGGGCTGGCATCCATGGAGAAAAGAGTGTGGAAGACTAGGAAGCAGATGAACAAGAGATATCCAGTAGAAGGAGCACTGAAAAGAGGTCTTTAGTTTCTGAGCTCAACTGTAGAGGGATGAGGGGACTCAGAACCACTGAGTATAAACTGACACAGGCAATGGTGAATGGAAAGGAAAGAGATAGGGCAGCAGCTACAAATTGCAAAAGGAAGGGGATATGGTTCTCCTATACATCTCTGAGGTCAGAAGGAAAGTAACTCTGAGAGTGAGTTAGTGAAGATGATAGAAGGGAAAGGAAAATTGGTGGAAGTTAGGTTCTACTTAGGTTCTTGTAGTTTCCCTGCTTCACCAGAATGTAAGTTCACAAAGGCAAGGATTTCTGTGTTGACTTCTGCCATATTCCAGGAGCCTAGAACAGTGTCTGGTACCTGGTAGGTCTTCAGTCAACATTGCTAAAGAACTGAGAAGAACAGGAATTATTAAACCTAGATCCCAGGAAGATATACTGATTTTAGAATGAAGACTAAATGTGTCTCTTCCTCTTAGGCCATAGGAAAGATTAAGGATCTGGGAGTAGATACGGAACTCATGCCTGAAGCCCTGGGCTGAAGGACATGGTACCCAATGGAGATGGACTGCAGGCTTGTCAGGGAACTGAGGGCAAAAATCTCCCCCTGCTTCCATCCAGGGCAGCCAAGAGCTGGCCTCGGACACCATCTGGGCTCCTTTCCCAGACCTTTGCATTTTAGCTGAGTCCCGTGCACAATGAAGAAAGGGAACTGACAGTGAAGTGATATAACTTAGGTTAATGAACCACTGGTCACTTACCAAGTGGATGGGAATTTGTTTTTCTTTCTGCCCACTTTTGTAGAAAATTTTTTTAATGAATGATTCATCTAGTCTCATTACCCAAAGTACAAATTTGTGAGCTGATAAAAAGAGATTAAAACCCAGGGAGAGGGGCGACTGGGTGGCTCAGTGGGTTAAGCCGCTGCCTTCAGCTCAGGTCATGATCTCAGGGTCCTGGGATCGAGTCCCGCCTTGGGCTCTCTGCTTAGCAGGGAGCCTGCTTCCCTCTCTCTCTCTCTGCCTGCCTCTCTGCCTACTTGTGATCTCTCTCTGTCAAATAAATAAATAAAATCTTAAAAAAAAACAGCAACACAACAACCCAGGGAGAACATATTCACCCCCACCTGCACATCTACCTCCAATTTCTGGTGGATGAATGTGTCCACTGTCTTGACTACAGTGAGGATTTCATGGATGTAGATATAGAGATAGATATAGATACCTATCTCTATACATCTCAGAGCGATCAAACTGTACATTTACATTTATGCAGTTTACGTATGTCAATTATACCCCAATAAAGCTGTTTAGAAAAAGGAAAACAGGAATCTCATATAAAATATTTTTATAATCACAGAGTTAGGGTATTTAAATTGTGCATGCTTACTTGTGTATATCAATTTTCTAACTTATCTTTGTATTCAAAGATAAAATCATTTTGAAATATCATTTTGGAGGAAAAAAGGGAAACCAGGGAGACAAGCTACAAAGAGTGTCATTGCAGGAATCCCAGCCACACACCAGGATAAATTAACCATTTTCTGAAGTGTGGTGTGGGGAGGCAAACAACTGAAGAAGAGAGTCTTCCATTAGCTGGGGTGAGAATGTTGTGTTCTTTTTGTAACTCCTTATTTAGCTGGCTAACTCCTTGAGACCATGCTCTCCTTGTCCCCACCAATATACATAAAAACCTCCCTTTTATAACCTAGAAAGATTTTTTCTTCCCTAAGGAAGCTAGTTGCTCTGCCCTTCTGCTGGTCCCAGGGTCTCATTTCATAGGCCAACTGAGGCACTACAGAACTTGAGAGATGTGAGTATAATTCACTGAATGGATGGATCAAGACCTGGTTTCCCTGACCCCAGGACTCTGTGATGAATGGAACTCTTGCTGAGGCCCATCCGCTTTAAACTTTTCTGAAAATGTTTTGGAAATTATGTCCACAAGGAATCAAATTTAAGTGGCTAAGGATTTAATTTACTCCCAGTTGGGGGCACCTGGGTGGCTCAGTTGACTTGGGCTCAGGTCAGGATCCTATAATCATTGGGGAGTCTGCTTCTCCCTCTGCCCCTCGCTCTGCTTGTGCTCTGTCTCTCAAATAAGTAAGTAAGTAAGTAAGTAAGTAAATAAGTAAGTAAGTAAATAAATAAATAAATAAAATCTTTACAAAAAATTACTCCCAATTGGTCTCTGCTATTGCATTGCCGTCTTAGGGCTTTTATGCCAAACAACATGCATGCATCAGTGCTGGGTGCTGTTCTTAATCCTAAAGAGCAGGTTGGTTCTTGATCTTGACCTGAAATTCAGAAAGGCTAGAGACTAAAATCCCTGGGGTAGGGGATGAAAACATGTAGTTTTTCATTTTTCTGTTTAACATTATTTTATTGCCTGAATGTGTCAGTTTGGGTCCTTTGGGAAAAGAGATGCTGAGACAAAGTTAAGAATGTAAGTTTATTAAGCTAACACCTGTGAAAGAGGGAGGATGCAGGACAGAGCAAAGGAGAGCCTTCAACACCATGCACATTTGATAGAGTGTTGGACCCCCTGGAGAGAGGCCTGGGGGAAAACCGCTAGTATAGGAGTCCCACGCTGAGCAGAAATGACCAGGTCCTAGTACCCAGTCATGCTCAGTTATTGGCTGGGGTTTCCAGGGAAGAGCATGCTTTCAACTTGAACATAATAGTGAATCCTGGAGGTGCTGTAGCTGGAAGGGGAGGAGGGAAATGACTATACTTCTGGCAGCTGAACAGAAGGTACTTCTTTTTTTTAAGAGTTTATTTATTTGACAGGGGAGAGAGAGAGAGATTGAGAGAGAGAGAAAGAGAGAGAGAGAGAGGGAGAACACAAGCAGGGGGACCAGCAGAGGGAGAAGCAGACTCCCTCTGGGGGTTCTCGATCCCAGGACCCTGGGATCATGACCTGAGCTAAATGTAGATGCTTGACTGACCCAGGCTCCCCTCTCCTTTTTCTTTAAGATTTATTTAGAGAGAGAGAAAGGGAGTGTGTATGTGCTCACGAGCATGGGGTGGGGGGTAGGGGTAGAGGTAGAGGGACAGAGAGAATCTTTGAGTAGACTCCATGCTGAGCACGAGCGGGGCTCGAACCCAAGATCCTGAGATTAGGACTTGAGCCCCAATCAAGAGTTAATCAGCTCAATTGACTGAACCACCCAGGCATGGCTGGCTCCCCCCAACTTTTTTTTTTTTTTTTTAAGATTTCATTTATTTTGAGAGAAAGAGACAGGTAGAAAGTACTTTCTTGAAGGGACTCCAACTGGGGCCCTCCATAGCTGCTACAGCCCCCTTCTTGCGTCCCGTGGAAACAACAACATTTTTGTTTTCCGTGGGCCTCTCTTCCTGAGGAGGAACTCAGAGGCAGGTTAATGGAATAAACTACTGTCCCTGTTGCTGCCATTAGTCTCAGGGCTGCAACCGGTCCTCATTGTTTCCTTCCTCCCCACTGCAAATCTCCCTCGTTCTCAGCCATTCTCTCTCCTGTTCTCAGTGGCCCAAACCCTGATTCCTGAGTAGTATGAGGTCCCTTTGCAGGTTGGGGTTGCTGCACCTTTTCATTTGTGGTCACAACTACACAAGGAAGGACCATGAGGTGCCTAGATAGGTCACCACACACTTTTTTACTGGGATGCTGGTGAGTTACCGGGACCTCCATCCTGCCCCAGGTTTGGAAGGGCAGTCCTAGCTCTTACCTGACGAGGATCCATTACCCCTGGTACCACAGTAGTTTTGTATCCTGCCTGCTACTCCCTGTACACATATAAGGAGCCCAGCTCCTTATATGCCCAAAGGGCAGCCGTAGTATGTAGTTTAATGTGATTCCTGTGGAAAGAGCGTGCCTCTTTGTCGACCAAAAGTTCTAATCCTGCAGAGCCCAGAGTAGAAGGAACAGGAAGCAGAAAGACCTCCAGTAGGTCACTGAGAGTGAGATGGTAAGTGGGTGCTTTGGTATGAATGTTTGTGTCCCTCCAAAATTCATATGCTGAAATCATAATGCCTGATGTAATGGTTTTAGGAGGTGGGGACTTTGGGAGGTATTTAGGTCAAGAGGCAGAGCCTTCATGACTGCAGTTAATGTCCTTATAAGATGACAACCAAGTCTTCCTTCTGCCGTATGAGAACACAATGAAAAGACAGCCTTTGGGCTCCTGGGTGGCTCAGTTGGTTAAGTTACTGCCTTCGGCTTGTGTTATGATCCCAGGGTCCTGGGATCAAGCCCTGCATTGGCCTGCTTCTCCCTCTGCCTCTGCCTGATGCTCCTTCTGCTTGTGCTTTCTCTGTCAAATAAATAAAATCCTTATTTTATTTATTTTTTAAAGATTTTATTCATCCATTTGACAGAGAGAGAAAGAGGGAGAGGGAGAGGGAGAAAAGACAAGACAGCCATCTATGTACCAGGAAGCCCTTACCAAACATGGAACTTGCTGGCACCATGATCCTGGACTTCCCAGTTTCTAGAAGTGTCAGAAATAAGTGCTTATTGTTTATAAGTCACCCAGTTGATGGCATTTTGTTACAGCAGCATGAGCTGAGCAGGACAGTGGGGCTACTCCATTCCTGCTCCAGAAGGGGCTGTCTTCTGTGTCACCGGGTATATGGGCCAGAGCAGTGTTTCTTGAGTGGCATGTGTTGCATCACAATGTGAAGAGGCCTGTCAAGTGCTGTGATTCCTTCTTTGTCATAGGAGATGCAAGATGTAGCATTTTTTCTTTGACTTTGTAGGGGATGTCCTGGCATGTTCTTAAACACTGGACTCCTAAAAACTTCACTGTGTGTTTTTTTTTTTGTTTTTTTTTTTTTTTTTTTTTTTTTTTTGTCAGAGAGAGAGTGCAAGAGAGAGCAAGCACAGGCAGACAGAGTGGCAGGCAGAGGCAGAGGGAGAAGCAGGCTCCCTGCCAAGCAAGGAGCCCTGTGTGGGACTTGATCCCAGGACGCTGGGATCTTGACCTGAGCCTAAGGCAGCCGCTTAACCAACTGAGCCACCTAGGCGTCCCTTCACTGTGGTTTTGATGCAATATGTCCTGGAATCTTCGTGGGGATTATCTTTCACACTCTGGGGCATGTGTGTCTCCACAGAAGCTAATGGAAGCTTATAGTACACGAGTTGCTCTTGCTTCTCCTGACCGATCAGCATATGTCATCAACAGATCAAAGGGATGTTCTGCAGGATGGCCCAACAGTCCAGATTGTTTCTGACTAGATGGGCTGACTCCATTGTAAACTCAGGATTCTATTTACTACCTGGCTCTCGTAAGCTCCACTCAGCAGGGGTTGGGGGATAAGATATGCTTCGGGTCTCCAGATAACAATGTCAACTCAGGTCCTGCATCCAACAGTCCTCAAAATGCTTGGCCTCTTCTCTTCTCCTCTGTTTGCAGTCACCTGGGAAAACAGTCATAAGTATATACTTACCATGGTATTGCTAGTCTTGGAGACCCTGCCACCTCTTTAACCAATGCACATTAGGTCTGAAAACGGACTCGAGTTGGGGAACTAGATACGGAATCAGGATTTTTTTTATTGGGACTTCCATCCTTAGGTTCCTGCTTATTTATTTTTGCTTTCTTTCAATGACATATATTCAGTAATTCCTGGGCTTTGCCCCTAGGGATGCCGCATTCTATTAACCATCTCTACACCTCTGTGTCAAACTCCCTGGGCTGTCACTCTGACCTTGCCAGTCATTAGGATAATTGTAACCCCCAGGCTTCTGGCAGTTAAGTTTAAGTGCTGCCACTTGGCCTCATTGCTTTGGGACTCCTTTATTTCTGTTGTTATAAAAGAGCCAAGCTGTGACAGCATCTCCTCTTATTGGCCCTGGCTTGCAGAAGAAAGCCACGCTGAGCTTCATAGCAATGCTGGTACTGCCCTCACCAGCACATTCCTGATGGCCTTGGTAAATGGGTTCCTCTAGACTCTAGCATGTGCTTACTTCATGGAGCCATGTAATCCTTTCTTCTCCCAATTGCCATGGTGATCCAGGCAGATGAACTTCACGCAGCAAGGGTTCCTCCATGTTTCTAGGAGCCACTGGGGCAGGTCCTTACCAGGAAGTTAAATTCTACCCCAAGAGAGTAGGCCCCAGTGAGTAAATCCAGTCTTGTATTTCAGTCCCTTGGTCACAGATACTCCTCAGATCTTACCAGTACCTGTTGGTTAGTTCTTACGCAGCACATGCAGTGCTTGGGGGAATAGTCCCTTTCTTTTCTCATTAGGACCAGCATGTTCTTGCTGTACTATACTGTAACTTAACCTTAAATAAGGTGTTGGCAGTCAGGAGAGGAGGTACAGGCAGATTCTGGCAGAGGGGAGGCCTCTGTAGTGTCTTTTCACGTGGAGGGAGTGCTTGATCTTAATAAGGAGGTGAGGGCCCCTTCTTAAGGCTCTGAAGGTTCAGAGAAGTATGAGAGCCAAAATTTTGGGGGGTAGGGCACCACTTAGATACCTCCATTCTGTGTACCAGAGTCCTGGGTTTTCCCAACCTGGGCCCTGAACTTGATTACCCATCTGCCTCCTGGAACTCTATTAATCCCAAGTTTGCTTCTTTTGCTCTCCACCTGCTACAGATAAGGTCCTCTTTGTAACCCATCAAAGAGGCTATCTGCCCTTCATAGTTAATTTTCAATGTTTGGTAACTGCTCTCAGCTTTTCATTATCTCTTGACAGGGCTCAATGCAACTTAATAACGGCCAGCCAATTCCATTGTCTCTGTATTCACTACTACCCCTCTGCCTGCCCTGTATGCCTGAATTGTTACACCACAGGAACTTTCTCCCACTTCACCATTAGTGAAAGCAACTGGGCCACCATCTTGTCTCAGACTATCTGTAGCCCACATACTATTTGGGAGAGGTTCTTATTGTCAGCCAGGCAGTGAGTACTGCAGTTCCCAAACCCTATCTGATTGCCTGCTTTTTCAGACCACTCCTGGAACTAACTTGAGTCCATTCAGGTGGCCTGGGAAGCACATGCTGAGGCAAAATTAGGAGTGCAAGAGGCTCCGTGGGTATTAATGCCTGTGAATGAAAAAGGGGAAGGAAGCAGGAAAGGGTATGGAGAGCTTTTAGATAGAATACAGATCTGATACCCCTAAAAGGAAGGATGTAGGAAGCAAAATTGGGCAAGCCATGATGCAGGTCCTTCCAAGCTCCAGTCAACTGAATGGAAAGCTCTAGAGCAGAGTGTCTGACAGAGGAATCCAATAGTGGACAGAAATGGCCAAGTCCTGACCTGCATACCATGCCCGGGGAGAGGGGGGCCTTACCTCTGACACTGTAACAGATCCCGGAAGTGATGAAGCTGGAGGCCGACAGCTAACCGGGTGCTGGTAGATGAATGGCAGATTCTTTGTCACAGGAAAATCTGAGCCATATGATCTCCGTGGCTGCCACACCAGGTATTTTGTCTCTGATTTCAGTGCTCTGTCCACATATCATCTTCCGTTTCCCTGTATTTGAGACACATATTTAAAAAAAAAATTCACATAAAGAATCTAAGCAAATCCAGCAATTGGTGGGACCCCGCTGAAACTTCTTGCCATAACTGACTGGGAGAGAACTTGGGGCTTTGGAAATGTGTATACAGGTTTAGGCTGCCAAGCTTCTGCCTTCTTCACTTATGAGGAAAGGAAAGCAAGATGGGAGGGCGGAATCAGCTGTTGTTTGGGTGTGTGGAGGCAAGCTGGCTCTCTCTTCCTCCAAACAGCATCTTAACAACTCAGAAAGAAAAATTATGCAGAAGAAATCTGTTCCTTTTAATTTCCCTTGGAATTGGAAATATGTAGCCTTCTTGCTCTTTTTTTTCCCCTTTTAAATTATACTCTTATTTTGTATATCTACTGGAAACTTTAAACATACTGGAATTTGGTTGCTCAGAGTGTTAGAAATGGGGCAGCTAGGAGCACAAATGGGTGAGTGAGTGTAGGACGACAGGAGGAGTTTAGAGATGAGGCTCTCCCTCCTTAGGGAGTGACTCTGATTAGACTGAAAGGTTGCTTGGAATTCTTTGTCCAAAACAGTTACCCTGTTACATATCAGATATGTTTACACATACTCATGTTCCCAGCCCATGATAAGAGAGGGGCTGGAAGATAGAACATGACTCTTCTTCCCTAAAGAAGCTCTAAGGAAACAATGTAATTATGAAATCTGAGATCATTTTCTTAGTTTTTCAGAGGAAACTGAGTCCCAGAGATTTAGGAGACTTGACTAATAGTATGGATTTCCCAGAAGAAAAATGAGAATACAGATCACTGACTCCTGACTCAGTGCTCTGCCTCAATGATGTCCACTTATAAAATCTCTATGGAAAGACTGGAACACATGGGTGAGAAAAATGAAATATCTTTGGTGAACTCTTAGAGATCCCGAACCCAAATACTGGAAGAGTATATCAAGTGAGTATGTAAAGTGACTCTTTCTTATTGTCTTCTCTAACAATTCCCATAACAGAAATTTTACTCAACCAAGAAAAGCTCCAAGCGTTAGTAAATTGCAAGGTATCATTGCTCTTGAAGAGCAAAATACTTGTAAACAAAGCTCCAGAAAGAAATGATGAGCAGTGTGCTAAGGGACATTAGGGTGAGTGGTCCCTTTCTTTCTCCCTTTGCCACAACTCCAGTGTGGGGCATGCCACCTCAACCAAGCTTTGCCACTGCATTTATCATATTGAGCTAGTTTAACCCTATTGAGTACTGCCTCCTTCTCCCTCAAACCCTTTGATAGTTCTCCATTACAAATAAAGCCCACACTCCTTATCCTAATATTCAAGGCTTGTACAATCTATCCCAGAATCTGCCCCTCGGGTCTTACTTCCCACTCTGTCCCAGTCTCTTTGATTAGCCTGTAGGGGCTCCTTCCAACTCCTACAACAAACACTATGCTTTCCTGCCCCAGGACATTTGCACAATTCTGGTCCTCATTCCTCCTCTTCCTTCACTTACCTGTTTTCTCAACACTCAGATTAGATACCACTCTCTTCTAGTTGAAAGGGAGGCTTTCCTGGTAGCATTTCATTTGAACCATTTATTTGGCACTTACTGTATTCTTCCATGGGTTTCTGGATAATTCCAATAGTCCCAAAACTGGTTTACAAAGTCTCTAGGCTTCATAATCACCCTTCTTTTTGTCAGGTTGTGCAATGTGGTGAACTAAAGTGATCTGACTCCACTTTATGCTCCACTCTTTACCTGGTCTTCCAATTTAAGTTCCAGAGTACAGACTTCATCTTTTCCTCTATGTCCAGGCTTTGACTGCCTGCTCACATTCTCTCTCTCCTTTGCTTTCTTTCTTTATTTTTTTTTTAAGATTTTATTTATTTATTTGACAGACAGAGATCACAAGTAGGCAGAGAGGCAGGCAGAGAGAGAGGAGGAAGCAGAGAGCCTGATGCAGGGCTCCATCTCAGAACCCTGGGATCCCTGGGATCATGACCTGAGCCGAAGGCAGAGGCTTTAACCCACTGAGCCACCCAGACGCCCCTCTCCTTTATCTCTTGAATCTTGCTCACCCTTTTGGCTTATTCTCAAAATATAACCAAGTCTCTCCTCCCTAAAAACAAAATAAAACAAACATAAAACTTCCCCTTTTACTCTGGTTTTCTTTAAGTCAAGGTACCTTTTTCCTTCTCTTTTCTTTCTTTCTTTCTTTTTTTTTTTTTAAGATTTTATTTATTTATTTGAGAGAGAGAGAGAGCACAAGCAGGGGGAACAGTAGAGGGAGAAGGAGAAGCAGGCTCCCTGCCGAACAGGGAGCCCGATGTGGGACTCGATCCTAGGACCCCGGGATCATGACCTGAGCTGAAGGCAGACGCTTAACCATCTGAGCCACCCAGGCACCCTTCCTTCTCTTTTCTTGATATATACTTCTGTTGTTGCAGTCTGAGCTGAGGGTCTGACCTCTGCTGAAACTTATACCTGGAAGATCAACAAAAATTCAAAACGTCAAATTTCCATTTCTTCTCCTACTTCAACACCTCTCTTCCATGGACTTTGTCACCTACCTCTCCGAATCCTCCCTCTGACTTTTGTGTTTCTCCCTTCTGTCCCATATTTCTCAAGGTTTGTTCTTTGGCCCTCTTTGCAAATTTGCATATCTCTGAGGATGATTCTTAGATCTGTTTTTAGCTTCTTCTAAGCTTCACTTCCTACTTTGTGTGTGTGTGTGTGTGTGTGTGTATATATGTCCCGCTTACTTCTCCAACATGGCAAATTCCAAAGTTAATTTATTATGTTCTTCCTCTTTTGGGTCCTCCCCAAATCCCTTCTGTTTCCTGTCCTTTCAATCTCAGCCAGTGGTGTCACCTTCTTCCAGTTACTTACCTTTAAGTTACTCATCCTATGCAGTCTTCCCCGCAGCTCCTCAGGAACTGGCCACAGATTAACAGGTGATTTTTTTTTTTTTTAATTCTAAGTAGATTCTTTTTTTTTTTTTTTAAGATTTTACTTATTTATTTGACAGAGAGAGAGACAGAGAGAGAGTGAGAGTATGAGCAGGCAGAAGGAGAGGGAGAAGCAGGCTCCCCTCCAAGAAGGGAGCCCAATGGGGGACTCAATTCCAGGACCCTGGGATCATGACCTGAGCCTAAGGCAGATGCTTAACTGACTGAGCCACCCAGGCGCCCCAACAGGTGATCTTTAAGACAATAATTTCAGTAGAGTTGTTACTGGTAGTGGTGATGGCCTGGGAAACTTAGGAAAGAACAGAGGAAAGAATGGACAGGAATTTGGTACCAAATTCACTTAGTGAAAACTAATCAAATTTACCTAGAACTTACTCTTTTATATCATTTCACAAAAAGTATAATTACCCACTTAAATATATATCAATGTAATTTATTCCTTCTTTCTGAATATTGTATTTGCTCTGCTTTCCTACCTTTGCCATACTTGTCAATTGGCCAATTTTTCCAAATTGTAACATTTCTTAAGGAGAAGGGACCACAAACTCTGTAAGAAGACTTTTTTGGTGTCACCTTTACTACCTTTGCCTGATGATGGTGTCCTTCTGAGACTGAGTGCTTCCTTGAGAAATAGGTGACACTGATGGAAACTCTGAGGCCTCCTGGTTTTTCTTGTAATCTGTGCCCAGAGTGCTCCGGTGTGGATGGAGTCTTCTTTACCATCCTAACTTCATATTTATTAGAAACATACTAAGTATGTTAACACCTACTTATTAAGGTGTTATCCATGAGACGTTAGGTGTTTCCACTTTTCCAATAGCGGGGTCAATTATCATTCTCCCGTTTCAAAAAAAATTTTTTTTTAAATTTTCCCACTGGTCTGGAGATAACACATCCTGGAGGGATACTTCCTCTTCGGATCCCCACCCCCACACCTTTTTGCTGTTCCCTTCTCTAGGCACTGGCCGGTTTGATCACTCTAATCCGGGTATATTGCTTCCCTTGGAATGCAGAGACTTTGGTTCCTAGCTAAGGAACTGGTAGGTGGACTTTACCCTCCAGGACCCACACCTAGCTTGGGAAGGGTTGAAGGGCGGGGAGGGGACGGTAAGGAAATGAGCGCCAGCGAGTGCACCCGACTGTCAGCTGCATTTAAGATTCCTCTTCAACCCTAAATAGGTACACGGTAAATATTTGTTGAAAACAATATTCAGAGTCCAGCAACATAAACTAATCTCCTTTTTACGTATCTCAACCTTTAAAATCTAGGAAGCCGATTTTAACGCTGTTTAACCACAGCTAGCGTTTAGCTGGGGCCTGTGGTTCTCTGAGCAGCCCTGACTCTAATTTACTCTCCTGGGGCCTGGGATCAATTCCACCATCTCGGGGCGCCTGGGTGGCTCAGTGGTTTAAGCCTCTCCCTTCCGCTCAGGTCATGATCTCAGGGTCCTGGGATCAAGCCCCACAAGGGGCTCTGCTCAGCAGGGAGCCTGCTTCCTCCTCTCCCTCTGCCTGCCTCTCTCTGCCTACTTGTGATCTCTGTCAAATAAATAACCTTAAAAAAAAAATTCCTCCATCTCTTGAAAGGCTAAAGTGGATTCACAATCTGGGGTTGAGTCCCCTTTTGTTTATAGAGCTAGGGTCATTCCTATTCATTGTAAATGAACAACCCTCTTCAATGTAAACTTACATAGTCATTTACCCAATTCCCATTCATTCAACGAATTAAGCGCCTAACGTGTGCCGGTACCTGTAGTAGGGGTTTGGGATAGCAGCGAACAAAGCTTCCTCGGTGGAGCTTGACATTGGACGAGAGACAAACGATGAATATGATTTTAAAAAATTGATGATGTAATTTGGAAAATGGTAAAATACTACAGAGAAAAAGGTACCAGACTGGACAATGATTTGTGGAGCCCAGAAGATAGGGGCTGCGGCTCAGGCTGGGGAGAAGTGACACGAGCCGAAGTCGCGGAGTTCTGGCGTTTGAGGACCAGGGAGAGACCCTCTGCAAAAGGACATCAGAGCAATCTGATTTATGCCGAGATGGGTGAAGGGGAGAAAGCGTTCTAGACCGAGATTCCCGCTGAGAATCGCGGAGGCAGAGGGCTGCTTTCCAGCAGGGTCAAGAAGATGCCCTGGCAAGCGGCTCCTGGGGCCGGGCGGGGGTGGTCACACACTGCCAACCACTACGCCCCCAAAATGGCCTCCCATTACCCCTTGCCGCCTCGCCCACGGCGCTCCACGGCCCGCCGGCCCACGTGATCCGGCCCTCTCCCTGCCCGCGACCCCGTGTCCAATTCCCTGCGGCGAACGGCCCCGCCCCTCGAAGGAAACGGGCCAACCAGAGAAGGGTAAGGCGGGGCGGGTGGTGACAGCCAATGGGGGTGGAGCTCCGGAGGGGAGTAACAGGTTGGTGGGGGGAGGGATCGCGGAGGGACGGAGGGGGAGGGCCCGGGAGCGGCGGGTGCAGCTCAGCCCGAGCGCGAGCGCGAGCCCGAGCCCGAGCCCGAGCCCGAGCCCGAGCCCGAGCCCGAGCCCGAGCCCGAGCCCGAGGCCGAGGCCGAGGCCGAGCGCGGGAGCGCGGAGCCCGGCTGGGGTGAGTGAATGCGGAGGGGGCAAGAGCCCCTGAAAAGGCAAGCGGGCCTGAGGGGCAAGGGGCGAGGCGATCCGAGATACCCTTCTCCGGGGTACAGGTGCTGCACTGAAGAGAGGAGGAGGGGAGCTGAAGCTAGGGTGGGGAGTACTGGTTAAGAGCTGGCTCCTACTGAGGTACCAGAGGCAAGTGGCTGGGAATGTGCCAGGTGAGGGGCACCTGAGGCTAAGGCTACTCTCAGGACACGAAAGTGTTTCAGCGCCTGGTTATCTCTGGAGGTCAGATACCAGTCCTGTGGGCAAGAATTTCTGTTGGGAGACCGCGGTGTTAGGGGGGAGTAGTTAGTGTCAGTTGAACAGGGGAACAGCTGCCTGGGGTTCAGAGACGGAAGGGGGAAGGCGTTCAGAGGTGCTATTTCCCTCAGGTTTTCCTCCTCGCTGCCGTTCTGAGCTGGTGCTGGCACCTCCTTTCAGGCTTTGAGAGGTGTGAGGTGTGGAGTTTTGCTCTAACCCTTCACTTACAGATGGAGATACTGAGGGACAAAACAAGAAGGCACCCCCATCTCTTGGCTAGGTGTGAAACTATTTAAGCCTTCAGTTTCTGTCAGCCTTTGCTTTAACCCTGGGAGATTTTTTCCTTCTTCCTCTTGAGAGTGCTCGCCAAGAGAGGGGTATGAGGAAGCATAGATCCCTAGGCCTACAAAATATGTAGAAATACTTTCTAACGAGGCTTCTGGCTGGGGCTAATGTCGGACCCTCTCCCCAAGCACACATAGTTTATTCTGTGGTTCTAGATGGGGCCATTGGATGCAGTTTAGGAGCCTAACCCATTCTCTTGATGCCTCCCAGAAAATCCCTATTACTCTATGAAACCCCACAAGGCGTCCCTGAGTCCAGGACCATGATGGCTGTCATACTGTCAGTAGGCACCAGGGGTGTGGGAAATAGGCAGGACTCCTTAGGAGACCATAAGACTAGGGGAATTAGCACCTCTGGGACTCCATGCTGGATGAGAGCTGCATGTTGCGGCCCAAACAAGGCTTCTGAGGCAGATTTCCTTGCCTTAGGCAGGTAAGGGAACCAGAGCCAGTCTTAGCTTGGCCCCTTTGATGCCCTGCCTGAGGAAAGTTGTTGTAATTGGGAAATAATTAGCAACCGCTATGTTGTCCATAGGCTGCCTACACGTGCCTCTGCACCTCTTATTTTATCCTTGATATTTCGAGTTGGGGGCTGGCTGTAGGGGACTGCTAATCCAGAGATTTGCCTGACCCTAAGAGGATTCTGGCTTCCTAGAACCCTTTCTTCTTTTCCCAGGCTGACCCGCATGCTATCAGCCCTGTGGGAGGAGAGGAGAAGGTAGGGTTGTTTCTCTTGGTTGTTGCACGGGAGGGGAGAACTAAGGGCCAGGGAGTTGGCCAAGGCGAGTGTGGGATGAGGAATGCAGCTTCGGGAACTTGAGAGGGTGGGGTGGGGGACACAAAGTCTTCCTATCACATACTGGCCTGTCACTCACCAGGTTCTTTGTGCATCTGTTTCTCCCTGCTCCCTCTCCACCCTTTGCCTCCTTCACAGCCTTGGCATCTAGGCTGGACAGTCCATGCCCATGGTTTTGCCCCCTGCCGCCTCTGTGGTGTGGAGTTTCTCTGGTCTGCTTTATGAGCTGCCAGTGGAGTCTCTCTGGCCCTCCCCTTCCCCTCGCCTCTCAAACCAGTCCAGCCAGTTTGCAGGGCCCAGTTCATCATTGTGTTTTTTTCCTCCACTGGCCAAGCTGCTCTAGCTTGGCTCTCAGGTTTCTCCTTTTTCAGTGGACTGGGCTAGGAGTCCACTTGGGGTCGGTTCTTTTTGATCCTTGGGGAACCTTCTTATCTTTGTAACTCTTTCTGAGAAAATAACCAATCCATCAAGGTCACTGAGCTGTCCTTTTCTATTTTGGCCATTTACTTCTCTTGTTCCCTCTGAGGGGAGTCTAACCTCTATACCACTCTTTCTTCCATTTTCTAAATCTGCCAGTTATGTAGCATCTAGCATATTGCCTGGCCCTGTATATGTCAGTTCTTCCTCTACACACCCCAAACTACCCCACCCCCACTTCCTGCCAGAAGTTCAGAGACTGTCACTCCAAGTTGGAAGCCAGATGCTTATGGCTGGGTGAGGTGACGGAATTGGGGCAGGGCAGGCTAATAAGTAACTGAGGGAGAGGTGGCTGTCTGGTACAGGCGCAGCGTATCCTCCCTCTCCTTACAGGCAGGAATGGCAGACAGATGAAGTTGAATCAACCCGTGGCCTGGGCTCTTTCCAGAATACAGTTGATGAGGAGTGCCCTGGGCACATGCTGAGGAGGGAAAAGCAGGAGCAGGCTGTGAGAGCGAAGGCTGTGTACTCCATGTTTCCTGGCACTAGATCGCTGTTTACCTGCCTCTGGGGCTTACGCAAGGCCTTGGAGCTGCTTGACTCCCCTGGCCACGCCCCGTTGTTCTCTGTAACTGAAGGCGGATAGGTTTCTTGGGTTTTCCATGTTGAATCATTTAGAGCTCTGCTTTCTGACCCACCACCCCAAAGATCATGTCAATCCTGCTCTCCCCTGACCCACCGTCCCAGGACTAACAGTCCATTGAAGTTAGGGAGTCATTGGGACTTGGGGGCACATTCAGCACTGCCTCTGAACAACGTGATGCTCTTGGGTGGGTGAGGGGCTGTGCACTCTGCTGGGCCTAGTCTGGGAGCTCCTCGATCTGGATCTGGAAGATCAGTAGATGTACTGACAGAGTAGAGCTGTGATATGAATAAATCATGGGACTTCTGAGAGCTGGCAGTCTAGGCACATCTGGTTCCAAAATTAAGACTGAATGGGCAGGGAGAGGTCTTTTTTTTTTTTTTTTAAAGATTTTATTTATTTATTTGACAGACAGATTACAAGTAGGCAAGAGAGGCAGGCAGGGAGAGAGAGGAGGAAGCAGGCTCCCCGTTGAGCAGAGAGCCCAATGCGGGGGGCTTGATCCCAGGACCCTGGGATCATGGCCTGAGCCAAAAGCAGAGGCTTTAACCCACTGAGCCACTCAGGCACCCCGGGAGAGGTCTTTTTACGAGGGCACGTGAGAAATGGCTGTGAGGGGGATCATTGGGTAAATCTCCCCACTGCTGTTCGAGAGTGCCTTGGTTCAGGATACAACCTTTAACACATATTTATCGATACATACTGTGTCACCAGGTCCTGGAGGCCTGGAGTCAGCTGAGAGCCATGTTCTTTGCCCTCCAGGAGTGTATCATCTAGTGGGGGAGACAGACAGGAAGCAAATCACTCTGATAAATATATAAAAATAAACAGGGGTCTCTGGCTGGCTCAGTTGGTACAGCACACAACTCTTGATCTTGGGGCTGTAAATTTGAGCCCCACATTGGGTGTAGGGATTACTTAAAAATGAAATCTTTAAAAAAATAATAAACTGAGGTAGATTTATTGAAGGACAACTATAGAACATATAACATTTTTCTTTTTAAAGATTTTATTTATTCATTTGACAGATAGAGATCACAAGTAGGCAGAGAGGCAGGCAGAGAGAGAGAGGGGGAAGCAGGCTCCCCGCTGAGCAGAGAGCCCGATGCAGGGCTTGGATCCCAGGACCCTGGGATCACAACCTGAGCCGAAGGCAGAGGCTTTAACCCACTGAGCCACCCAGGCACCCCATATAACATGGTTCTGATCTAGTTTGTGGGAGGGGGTGGTTGGGGAGGGCTTTGAGGAAGTGACATCCTTCTGTGAAGCACGTGGAGCCAGGAAGGGCCTGTTAGAAGGAGTGCATGTATGCAGGGTAAATTTGTTATCAGCTTTGTGACAGGTGTAGGTGCTGCTAGCTATGTTTCGTGTTTCATGTCTCGTCATTTTCCCTCTTTTTTTTTTTTAAGATTTTATTTATTTGTAAGAGAGAAAGTGAGTGAGTGGGAGGGAAAGGGAGAGAGAATCTGAAGCAGACACCGTGCTGAGCACAGAGGCCAACATGGAGCTCGAGCCCCACGACCATGAGATCAAGTTGAAACCAAGAGTCAGATGCTTAACTGAATGAGCCACCCGGGCGCCCCTATTTTCCCTTTTTTTTTTTTTTTTAAATTTAAGATTTTATTTATTTGACAGAGACAGACACAGCCAGAGAGGGCACATAACCAGGGGCAGTGGGAGAAGCAGGCATCCTGCCAAACAGGGAGCCTGACGTGGAGCTTGATCCCTGGACCCTGGGAGCATGAACTGAGATGAAGGCATACGCTTAACGACTAAGCCATCCAGGGGCCCTTCCCTCTTTTTATTTAAAAAAAAAAGAAGAAAAAGAACCTAAGTAAATTAAATGCAAGAATCTGAAATGTAGAACATGATAACGTTTTTATAGCTGTATACACATGTAATTATTATTGTCTAATTCTTACAAGTATTACCTCAGAAGGTATTATTATACCTGTTTACTGATGAGGAAACTGAGCCTCAGAACAGTTGTGATTTGCTCAAGGTTATATACATTCAATGAAGAGGAGGGCTAGGTTCTTTTTTTACTGGGTGAGTGGTTTGAAGAACCTTTGCCTTGGGGTGCCTGGGTGGCTCAGTGGGTTAAGCCTTTGCCTTCGGCTCAGGTCATGATGATCCCAGCCTTCTGGGATCGAGGCCCCATCGGGCTCTCTGCTCAGCAGGGAGCCTGCTTCCCTTCTTCTCTCTGTATCTGTCTCTCTGTCTCCTTGTGATATCTGTCAAATAAATATAAATAAAATCTTAAAAAAAAAAAAGAAGAACCTTTGCCTTGTAGCTTCTTTCCTGATCCCATTTCTTACTTGAATTCTAACAAAGGACCCTGCCAATTTAATACCCTTTTGTTTGGAGTATCTGAGGTTGGTTAAAGTCCTCCCCAATGCCGGAATGGTGGAAGGACAGGGGTCCTTTAGTTCAGGGTGGGCTTGGAGGTCTTCATGAACCTCTTGAGATTCTGTGGTAAAAGCTTGTGTGGACTGTTTCTTGGGGGGTGGGTGGGTGCATTACTTAATTCTCTCAAATGGAGTCTGAGAACCAAAAAGGAGAACCATTGCCAATAAGGGCTCCTCCCTCCAGTTCCTTCCCTGGAGGGGAAGGGCTGGGAATGTTAGGAATGTTCTTCTCACCAAGCCCTTTCTCACCTGCTGCTAGGCCACTCCCTTTCCCTCTCACCCTCGTTTTTCTGGGCTTCCTAGCAAGTCTACAGTCCCTGAAGGGGGCCTAGCCAGCTTTCCCTTGGCCCGGAGCTCCACTGGGAGATTGAGCTGGGTATGTTTTTGTGTCTGTCTGGCTCTTCAGATACTCCTCCTCCAGTCTGGTACTAGGCTATGGTGGAGATTAGTTGTAGGGCTGCGGAAGCTGGAGTTGTTATTTGCTTCAAGGAGAAACTGCCCTCCCCAGTTCCTGGAGCCAGAGCACACCTGGAATATATTCCATTTGCCGACTCTAATCTTAGGCTGATGGGGACCAGAGGAGTTGGCCTATGGGTTGTCCTGGCTCTGGCCCTCAGGTGGGACAAGTCTGCCTATCCTAGGGCCCTTGGAATGGACATTCTTAAATGTTACTTAAATCTTTTTTTTTTTTTAAGATTTTATTTTATTTATTTGACAGAGACCACAAGTAGGCAGAGAGGCAGGCAGAGAGAGAGGAGGAAGCAGGCTCCCTGCTGAGCAGAGAGCCTGATGTGGGGCTGGATCCCAGAACCCTGGGATCATGACCTGAGCGGAAGGCAGAGGCTTTAACTCACTGAGCCAGCCAGGCGCCCCCGCTTAAATCTTTTTTTGAATAAGCAATACATCTACATGGTTCCACATTTAAAAGGGACAAAAGATACACAGTAGAAAGCTAGTTACTCTCCCATCTTTGTCCTCAGCCCCCAGGTCCTCCAACCCAGAGGCTTCACTGCTATCATCCCAGAAATAGGATGGCATATCTTGTGTGTGGGGGGTAGTTTTGTGTATCTTAAATGAACTCTGGGAGTAGAGGGCCCCTTTCCTCCATTGGGATAAAGTTATCTGTTAGGCAGGGTTTGGGATCTGCCTTCATTGGGGTTGGAGTGAAGGTCAAGCAAAATTGTTGAACTCTTGACAAAGCCAGGCTCCCTAGGACCGTATTAGAGGAAATGAATTCTTCTAAGTCAATGGGTTTCAAAACCTGGAATCTGGACCAGCAGTGTCAGTATCTCCTGGGAACTTGGTAGAAATTCAGATCCAGACCTACTGAATCAGAAACTCTGGGGACAGGGTCCAGTAGATACTTTTCAGATAAAATAGGAGAACCACTATTCTGTGTAGAAGGAACGACAAAGTAATAAGCCACACAAAAGCCAGACAGGTGGAGGTTTCTGGGTTTCTGTTTCCAGTCTCTCAGCTTTAACTGTTTTCTTGATTTTCTAGGACCCCCTCCCATTCATGGAGCAGGCATCCACCATGGCTGAGCCCCGGGGCCCTGTAGACCATGGAGTCCAGATTCGCTTCATTACAGAGCCAGTGGGTGATGCAGAGATGGGCACCCTACGTCGTAGTGGGCGACGTCCAGCTAAGGATGCAAGAGCCAATACATATGGGGTTGCTGTGCGTGTGCAGGGCATTGCTGGACAGCCCTTTGTAGTGCTCAACAGTGGGGAGCAAGGTGGTGACTCCTTTGGAGTCCAGATCAAGGGGTCCAACAACATAGGGGCTCCGGGAGCACTGAGCTCTGACTCGGAATTCCCTGAGAGCTCCAACTCTCACGCCAAGGAATTTCCTGCCCGCTCACAGGGCAGTATGTCTGATGAGGAGCCTGGGGCCCACTGGAATGGAAGGCTACTCAGATCCCAGTCCCAGGCCTCACTGACAGGCCCTGCCCCTGTGAGTCCGAGTACCAGGAGCACTAGCCTTCTGGAGCTGGACCCCCAGGGAGCTTCCCCAGGGAGCACTATTGACACTGCTCCCCTGTCTTCAGTGGACTCACTCATCAACAAGTTTGACAGTCACCATGGGGGGCAGGCCCGGGGGCGGACTGGCCGGCGCATGCGGACTCTGCTCCCTGAACAACGCAAGCGGAGCCAAAGCCTGGACAACCGGCTCCCACGGGATACCGTTAAGGAACAGGAGCATCGGTCCCCCAACCCCTGGACTCCTAGCACAAAGTATGACAGCCACATGGGCAGCTCCAGGCAGTCGACCCAGAGCCAGAGCTCTCTTGGTGGCTTTAGCCGTTCCCATCAGACCCAGGACTGGGTTCTGCAGAGTTTTGAGGAGCCACGGGGGAGAGCCCAGGATCCTGGCATGCTGCAGGTCAGACCCCATTGCTCTGTGGCTTCCGACCCCCAGGCCAGCAGCCCCGGGACCCCTTGCTGATTCAGTAACTTAAGGCAGAAGGTTTCTACTTTTGTCCTCTACTTTACCCATCTTCTAGATAGATGATATTCACATGTACGAGATGCTTCCATGGAAATGGAACTGATGTGAAATCAGCCTTCACAAGCGTGAGAATCACTTATTACTGCCTGGCCATGGACTGTGCCTCAGTCACTAGCATTTGCTAGGTCTACAGCATCCGTAAGGCAGGCCTGGTAATATGACCAGCTTCCAGTGCTCTGGTCAAAACTCCCATCTCTGTCTCCCACTCAGGAGTGTAAGTAAGTGGGGCAGTAGCTTCTTGGAGACAACGTTAAGCCTGTTCGTTTATAAGTTCTAGTACATAAACTGTCAGTAGTAACAGCTTACCACAGAGCTCACAGCTAGTTGAGATCTGCTTGTCAAGGAGAATCTGGCTTGCAGCAATAGTGAGAGGTGTACCCTGCTTGGACCTCTCCTGGGCCTGCTGCTCAGGCCTCGGCAGTGTTGCCTCTTTTCCGCAGGTGAGGCCTGGTCGGCATGCTGGGAGGGCCTCATCTCCCACCTGCTGCATCTGCACCATCTGAACCCCACACATGCCGCTGACTTCATCTTCCTGTTTCTCTGGGTTTATGTTTTGCAGTTCAAATCAACCCCAGACCTTCTCCGAGACCAGCAGGAGACAGCCCCACCAGGCAGTGTGGACCACGTGAAGGCCACCGTCTACAGCATCCTGAGGGAGGGGTAAGTGGGGGCCCTCCCAGCAGGGCAGTCACACACCTCCCCTTTTTTCTTCCCTGTGCTTAGCTCTTCCTTCTCTTATCTCTCTGTTACCTCTTCCCTCTCTCAGCCTTTGCTTCTGTCCTTTTATCCTCCAGAAGCTCAGAAAGCGAAACATCTGTGAGGAGGAAGGTCAGTTTGGTGCTGGAACAGATGCAGCCTCTGGTGGTGAGTGGCCACCTCCCGGTGGGACCAGGAGGCAGGGTTAGGGCCTGTGGGGCCTGGATCTGGATGTGGACCCATTCCTTCCTGCCCTGTTTCTGGCAGATGACTTCTCCTGTGTCTGCTAAGGCCCTGGCTGGGCAGAGCGAGCTCACCCGAAAAGTGGAGGAGCTGCAGCAAAAACTGGATGACGAGGTGAAGGTGAGGGGATACTAGAGGTGCAGGAGGCACATGGGGCACGGGGGAAACAGTGCTTGGGTTGCTCTTCCATGCAATCGAATGAGCACTCATATGTTCTGTGACACAGGAGACCAGAGTATGTGCTGGTCCCCACAAGGACTTCTGGGCTTCCCTGGAGCTTAGGGAGAAGAGCACAGTCATCAGAGCTCTGACTACCTTCCATTCATTTCCTTTGGAAGTTCTCATCCTGGCTTTACTGCTCACCGGGATTACTTACCTCACTCTTTTTCACTGTCATTATGATGATGGCAATACGAGTAGCTGTCATTTATTGAGTGTACTATATATATTTGAGAGAGAAAGCATGAATGGGGGGAGGGGCAAAGAGAGAGGGAAAGGAACAAGCAGACTCCTGTGGAGTGTGGAGCCTGGATCCCAGGACCCTAAGATCATGACTGGAACCAAAGTCTGATGCTTAACCAGCTGAGCCACCTAGGCGCCCCTATTGAGTATACTTCTTGTAATAGGTACTGTCTTGGATAATACATAATAATTATAGTGATCTTATAAAGTAGATATTGTGGACCTTTTCGTGGTGAGAAAACTGAAGCTCAGCCAAGTTAAGTGAATTGCTCAAGGTACTAAGTAACAGAGACAGAATTTAAAAATTCAGGTCAGCCTTATGTGAAAGTCTGTGTACTCCCTTTAAAAAAAATATCGTGGGGCATCTGGGTGGCTCAGTAGGTTAAGTGTGAGACTCTTGATTGCAGCTCAGGTTGTGATCTCAGGGTTGTGGGATTGAGACCTGTGTTGGGCTCTGTGCTGGTCATGGAGCCTGTTTGGGATTCTCCCTCTGCCCTTTCCCCCACCCCACATTCTCTCTCTCTTAAAAAAAAAAAAATAATTTAAAAAGTTAAAAAAAATATTGCTCCCACCTCTAACAGTATTGCCTTGCATATAGTTAGTAAGTATTAGATTGTAACTCCCCTTATTTCCTGGAAAGCAGTATAGTATACTGGTTAAGTGGTCAGCTGTGGAGTCAAACTGAGTTCAAGTCCTGGTAACTGTTGGCTGCGTAACTGACTTCGGGCATGTTCTTTACATGTTCTAAGCTGCTGTTTCCTTAACTATAAAGTGGGGATAATAATTGTACTATCTTATTTATCTATGGCTGTGTAACAAATTACATCAAAACTTAGCAGTTTCAAACAGTCATCTCCTAGTGTCTTGAGGGCCCAGAGTCTGGAAGCACCTTAGCTGGGTAGTTCAGGGTCTGTTAAGAGGTTCCAGTCAAGGTGTTGGCTGGGGCTCTAGTCAGGAGAAGACCGTGATTATTGGCTGGAGAACTTACTTCCTTGCTGTGTGGACCTCTTCATGGGGCTGCTTGAGTGTCTGCACAGTATGGCATCTACCCTCCCCCAGAACAATCCAAGAGAGAAGGTAAGGAGGAAGCTGCAGTGCCTTTTTAGGATGAGTCGCAGAAGCTAAACATCACTGCATCCTTTTTCTGTTTGTTAGAAGAGTGTTCTTAAGGGTGTCTGGGTGGCTCATTAGTTAAGCATCTGCCTTCAGCTCAGGTCATGATCCCAGAGTCCTGGGATTGAGCCCTGCATCAGGCTCCCTGCTCAGCGGGATCCCTGCTTCTCCTCCTCTCACTCCCCCTGCTTGTGTTCCCTCTCTCGCTGTCTTTCTCTCTTTGCCAAGTAAATAAATAAAATCCTGAAAAAAAATAAATTAATTAAAAAATAAAGAGGGGAGAAGCTTCGCCTTTTGAAAGGAGTGTCAGACAGACAGTGGACATACTTTATACCATCCATCACAAGTCCCAAGGCTTGTTAGGAGAATTAAATGCAGATAATAAACACAGGGTCCATAGTCCAGTGCCTGTCATGTAGTGAGTCAGTAAATGTTAGACATTTGCATTACTCCTGGTCCTCTGGGAAGCTTTCCCTTCTCTCCAGCTGCTTTACTCTCCCTGCCTTTTCCAGAAGCGACAGAAGCTAGAGCCATCCCGGGTTGGTCTAGAGCAGCAGCTGGAGGAGAAGGAAGAAGAGTGCAGCCGGCTGCAGCAGCTGCTGGAGAGGAAGAAGGGGGAGGCCCAGCAGAGCACCAAAGAGTGAGTGCAGCTGATGGTGCACATGGGGCTGCTTGAGAACGGAGGCCAGAGTTGGAGGTGTCCCCTGGGTGGGAGAGACAGAGAATCTAGATATCTAGAAGCTATGAGGGCCAGACAGAGATAGTTTAAAGATAGGACCTTTTTCTTTGCTTTCCCTATCGGTAATGGTGATCATGCCTGAGTTGGGTTACCCGGATTTGCCTCTCTACTTCAGGCTCTAAATCTGTAAAATGGGTTAATAATAGTAGCAACCTCACAGGACTGTTCATTTAGTAGATGTTTTTGCAATGAATACTGTTTGGCAGGCACTGATCTAGATTCCTGGGGTATACTAGTAAACCACTGAGATGAGGAGCACTGCTGTCCAGAAGCATAGTTTCTTGTGTGTGTGTGGGGGGTGGGGAGACAGACAGTAAATAGTGAGCATATTAGATAAGTAAATATGTAGCATTTGAGAAGGTGATTAATGGAGTAGGTCAAAGTAGATTGGAGGGCCTGGTGGTGGAGAAGCCAGTTCGTGTATTAAATAAAGTGGTCAGGGGGCACCTGGGGGCTCAATTAAGTGTCTGCCCTCAGCTCAGGTCATGATCCCAGGGTCCTGGGATCAAGCCCTACATCAGGCTCCTTGCTCAGTGCAGAGCCAGTTTCTCCCACTCCCCCTGCTTGTGCTCTCTCTCTCTCCCTCCCTCCCTCTCAAATAAATAAATAAAATCTTTTAAAAAGAAACAAAGTGGTCAGGGGAGGCCTCATTTAGATTTGAACAAAGAAAGAGGTTTAAATGAATTAATATATGTAAAGGGTTTAGAAAACTGCTTGACACCTAGTGCTTGATGATATTATTTGTTATTAATTATTAGGCTCCAGAACATGAAGCTCCTTGTGGATCAGGGTGAAAGGGTAAGACATGGGCTGGAGACCCAGGTGATGGAGCTGCAGGACAAGCTGAAACAGGCCCAGGGATCGGAGTCTGCTAAGGAGGCACTAAGAAAGGTAGGGAGGAGGATGGCTCCTGCAGCCTCTGTTTCCTTTCAGCTAGAACACCCTCAAATTTTTTCACCTCCAGTTTCCCCACAGTATGGGCAGAAGATAGCTGATTATGGGTACCCCCTTAGTGTGATTTCAGATAGGTTCAGTGGTCAGGTTAGGGGTAGAGCCCAGAAGGGTGGGCATCCTAGAGAGGAGAGAGTACCGGGTACTGAGCCTGACAGGTCCAAGCTGCTCAATAAATATTTTTGATTGACCAAATGAATGGACAGGCAGAGTCACCTCTTTACTTCTGTCTTCCTTTCCCCAGGACCTGTCAGAGACCCGGCAGCTTCTGGAAGAGGTGTTGGAGGGGAAACAGCAGATAGAGGAGCAGCTGAGACTGCGGGAGCGGGAGCTGACAGCCCTGAAGGGGGCCCTGAAGGAGGAGGTGGCCTCCCGTGACCAGGAGTTGGAAAGCGTCCGGCAGCAGTACCAGCGAGATGCAGAGCAGCTTCGCCAGAGTGTGCAGGATGCCACCCAGGCATGTGACCAGAGCGGGGACTGCTGGGAGAGGGCAGCCCCTCACCCCCAGAAGGGGCTGCCTTGAGGTCTCTTGGTATTTGGGGACTTTCCATGTCATAACCAGAACTCCCTGTGAAAGACAAATGTGAGATGTAATGAAAACCTACAAGGGCAGAATGAGGAAATGCAAGCCAGGAGTACCATGAGGGTGTGACCAAAGTCCCATGGGGAAATAAATGGGGGAGGCATCCTGTCAGTGACAGCGGGAGTGGGGGACACTCTGACCTGGGGAGACTTTGTGCTAGCATCACACCAGGCACCCTGAGGTCTCACAGTGTGTCACCGGTGTGGTGCCTTCTGGTCCCGAGCCTCCCCCTCCACAGGCTTAGACTTTGATCTGAAGCGAGTTCTTCCCTCTGAGCCTCCTGGGCCCCAACTGTCTCCTTCCCTAGGACCATGCTGCCTTAGAGGTGGAGAGGCAGAAGATGTCAACCCTGGTGCGGGAGCTGCAGAGGGAGCTGGAGGAGACCTCAGAGGAGACAGGGCATTGGCAGAGCATGTTCCAAAAGAACAAGGAGGAGCTTAGAGCCACCAAGCAGGAGTAAGGACTTTGTCTCTCAGCAATGCCTATCCGTGTTTCCTATATCCTGCTGCTTTTCTACCCATGATGTGCCCTTTACCCTGCCGAGAGTGGGTGCCCAGCCTGTTGGCTCCTGAGGAGGTGGTTTGCATTGTCCCGCTAACCTTTCCCAGGCAGGTGGCCTGACCTTGTTCCCTTTTCCTTTGCATTCACCTGGCTGGGCTCAGACTCCTGCAGCTGCGGATGGAGAAGGAGGAGATGGAAGAGGAGCTTGGGGAGAAGATAGATGTCTTGCAGAGGGAGTTAGGGCAGGCCCGGGCTGGTGCTGCAGATACTCGCCAAATGGAGGAGCTCAAGAAGGTACTTGGAGGGGCACCTGGCTGGGACTCAATCTCAGGGTTGTGAGTTTGAGCCCCATGCTGGGTGTAGGGATTACTTAAAAAAAAAAAAAAAGAAAAAAAAGGTACTTGGAGTTGGGGTGTGGAAGAGCAGGTTGGGGTGGTGGGCACTGACCTCGCCTACCCATGAGGATCTCCAGATTAGTGGCTGCCTCCTCTGTGCTTGGTTTTCAGGACCCACCTTCCTGCTCAGCCAGCTCTTTCCCCTACCCACTCTCTGATGCAGTTGGGCTGCTCTCATTGAGTGTACAGGTTTCCAGTGGGAAGGACTCCTGGTTGGGTTCAAGCCAGAGGCTGCTGGCTGCCTCCCAAGAGACCTCAGGGGAAGCAGCATTTAGATGGATTTGTGAAACTCCAGGGTCATTTTTGAAGCTTCGAATTTGGTCCACACAGGGAGAGTTGCTCTGTCTGGAGGGGTTGGGGCGATGGGGAGTAGGGCAGGGGGATGGACTCATTAACTATATCTATGAAACCAACATTTACAGTTAGAATGGCAATTTATTAACTTGTAACGTGAAGTGTCATCAGACAGACTGGAATATCTGCATTGGCATGGCCAGCTGACCTACTGGGGAAGCCAGATGAAGGCTGCTTAGAGTATGGAATCTAGACGCAGGGATTTTATCATGCATGGATGTTTTATAAATGATAAGGTCATCAGATTGAAGCGAATACAGACAATTTCTTCATATTCCTGGTATTAGTTTTTGGAGGACAAGAAAACATCTAATTATTTTGGATGATTTAGAAGCTTAGAAAATATTTTGTTAGTATAGGGAACTGGCATTAATGGCCTCCTAAGGATCCTTCTAGGTTTATAGTTCTTTGATTCACTATGCTGGATATGTAGTTGGTGCTCATTTAACAAGTATTAATTAATCATTGCTTGTTTATCATGCCTTTGCCATAAGGCTGCCTAATTATAATCAAGGCAGTCATATTTATTAAATGAGTAAAGAAGTATAGCTCTAAGTGATGATTTTCCAGATAAACAAAAGTCTGAGCTTACACAAAATACTTGGAGAAAAACATAATGAATGTTAACCAAGTGTATTTTAGTGATTGTGAAATGAAAAGTGCTCTTAAATTTTTACTATGTTAGTATGAAGTTAACAAATTATCAAGAATGTCTGAAGTCTGTTTGCTATATTAGTGGACATTCCTCTGGACATTCTTAGTTGGCTATCATAGGAGATAAAGCTGAAAAGCTAAGAAGTAACTAGTGCTTGATTTATCTCATATATGAAGTGTATTTTGTCAAGTACCCGCTCAGACAACATACGCATTAGGAAAACATCCAGTATAGACCACACGCTGTGCTGTTTTTTTCTTTGCAGTTAGTTTTGTTATTTTATACCGAAAACTCAAAGTATATTATATAACCTTTCAGCCTAATTATGGTACTTTCTGAATTTCAGAAGTAGCTGATAGCTAAAGAATGATAGCACGAGAGCTCATATCTCAAAATTTTATTTATTTTTTATTTTATTTATTTATTAGAGAGAACACAAGGCAGAGCAGTAGGCAAAAGGACGAGGGAGAGGCAGGGTCCCCACTGAGCAGGGAGCTCGATGCGGGGCTCAATCCCATGACCCTGTAATCATGACCTGAGCCGAAGGCAGATGCTTAACCAACTGAGCCACCCAGGCACCCCCTCAAATTTTTCTTTAAAGATTTTTATTTTTATATTCAATGTGGGGCTCAAACTCACAGCCCTGCGTTCAAGAGTTGCATGCTCTACCTACTGAGCCAGGCAGGCTCCCCAGTATTTTATTTTATTTTTAAGATTTTATTTATTTATTTGACAGACAGAGATCACAAGTAGGCAGAGAGGCAGGCAGAGAGAGAGGAGGAAGCAGGCTCCCCACTGAGCAGAGAGCCGATGTGGGGCTCGATCCCAGGACCCTGGGATCATGACCTGAGCCGAAGGCAGAGGCTTTAACCCACTGAGCCACCCAGGCGTCTCTCCCCAGTATTTTAATTAAAAAAAAAAAAAAGAAAAAAAGAGCAGCACCACTATTTATTGTGTAATATGTTTTGGTTTTCAACATATTTTCTTTTATTTTTGAAATAGCCAATCCTGTTTTATCTATACCCTCATCTACTCTCACTTAATGTGATTTGATTTTGTGTGTGTGTGTGTGAGTGTAGATTTATTTCACATACCATAGAATTTACCCTTTCAAAGTGTATGATTTAGAGGGGTTTTTTGCTTGTTTGTTTTTAAAGATTTTATTCATTTATTTGACAGAGAGCACAGTAGGCAGCAGGCAGAGGGAGAAGCAATCTCCCCACTGAGCAAGAAGTCCGATGTGGGAGTAGATCCCAGGACCCTGGGATCATAACCTGTTGCAAAAGCAGACACCCAACTGGCTGAGCCACCCAGGAATCCCTTTGTGGTTTTTAGTATATACACAAAGTTATATGTCCATCATCACTATCTAATTAGAGAACATTTTCATCACCCCAAAAAAGAACCCCATATCCATTAGCAGTCACTTTCCCCAGCCCTGGGTAACCACTAATCTACTTTCTGTCTCTATGCATTTGCCTATTCTGCACAATTTCATATAACTCGAGTCATAATATACGGCCTTGTATGTCTGGTTTCTTTCACCTAGCATAATCTTTTTGTAGGTTTATTGATGTTGTAACATGTATCAGTACTTTTTATGGCTGAATAATACTCTTTATAGATATATCACATTTTGTTTATCTGTTCACCAATGGGTGGACGTTTGGGTCATTTCTATGTTTTAGCCGTCGTGAGTAATGCTGTAATGAACATTCACATGAACATGTTTTTTGGGAACATGTTTTCAGTACTCTTGAATATATACCTCGGAATGGAATTCATATGGTCATTCTATGGTTAACTTTTTGAGAAACTATCAGACCCCTTGCCCAAGTAGCCACAACATCTTTCATTCCCCCCACAAAACATGAGAGTTCCAGTTGCCGCACAGTCTGATATCCCAGGCCACCCCTGTGCCCTGTCACTGTCCCCCTTCCCTTCCAGGAGCTGCGCCAGACCCAGAGGGAACTTAAGGAACTGAGAGAAGAGCAGCAGAGACAGGAGGTGGCTGGGCGCCACCGGGAGCGGGAGTTGGAGAAGCAGCTGAAGGTTGAGGCTGATCGAGGTCGGGGGTTGGAACAGCAGAACCTCCAGCTACAAAAGACCGTCCAGCAACTGAGACAGGACTGTGAAGAGGCTTCCAAGGCAAGGGGAGTGGGCACAGGGCTTAGGAGGTGGAGGCTGAGGGGTCTGGAGGGCAGAGGAGCCAGAGGGCATGGAAAATTACCTATCATGGGTATGTACAGACCAGATCCTTGGTCCTAGGTGTGTGGTGAAAAGTAGCTAGGATTGGGCAGGGCGGAGGCAGGGCTACAGCATGGCTCTGTAGGGGTGGGATTCGCAGGGGCACTACCACTATTTAGGTCCAGTTCTCGTGGACGGTCTTCCGGGTGGCTCTCCTGGGGGTGGCTAGGGACCCTGGGGTCTGAGCTACCGCTCCCTGAACTGGCCGCAGGCTCAGGCGGCAGCAGAGGCAGAGGTGGCAGTGCTGGGGCAGCGGCGGGCAGCCGTGGAAACCACACTTCGGGAGACCCAGGAGGAGAATGATGAGTTCCGACGGAGCATCCTGGGTCTGGAGCAGCAGCTGAAGGAGGCCCGGGGCCTGGCGGAAGGTGGGGAAGTGGTGGAGGCAAGGCTTCGGGACAAGGTGCAGCGGCTAGAGGTCAGTGCTTCTGCCCACATTGTTGGCTCCCTGTCCGCCCCCACCCCCCCGGCCCTCTTTCCTCTTGTCCCTGGCTGAATACTTCAGCTAAAGCCTCAGCTATCAGTTTCATTTTATGCCGAGTGTGCTTCTGTTGGCCTTCCCAATCCAGTGTTACACTTGGGTTTATTTCCTGGAGCATGCTTTGCTGTGGATGTCTTGGCCCTTGCACTGGTACTTTTGTCTCTTATCTCCCACCTTGTGCTTGTTCTCTGTGTCCTGATTTCTTTGCTGCTTCCCCTGAGCCTGTTTTCACTGCCCACCTTTTTCATAAATCACTCTTCTTCCCTCCCATCTATTCCCCTCGAAATGGCCTATGTCTTCCCTCTCCCAGGCTGAGAAACAGCGGCTGGACGAGGCCCTGAATGCAGCTCAGGAAGAGTCAGGGAGCCTGGCAGCTGGCAAGCGGGCACTGGAGGCCCGGCTGGAGGAGGCCCATCGGGGGCTGGCCCGCTTGGGGCAGGAGCAGCAGGCGCTGAATCGGGCTTTAGAGGAGGAGGGAAAGCAGCGGGAGGCACTTCGGCGGGGCAAAGCTGAGCTGGAGGAGCAGAAGCGCTTGCTGGACAAGACTGTTTGCCAGCTGAACAAAGAGGTGGGGCATGGGGTGTCCTGGACTCTCAGGAAGAGTCCCAACTCTTACGGAAGCTTGCCTGGGGGGGGCAAGGGGTGGGGGAGGGGTCAGAATGTGTGGTGTTTGCTTGCCTCAAGTTCACTGCTGGGGAGGTCAAGGCCAAATCTTGAGAGAGTGGTGTCCTTCCTACTGCTCCTCAGTGTTCGTGTCCTCCCCCCACATCCCATTCCATGTGGTCTTGGTCCTTGGAGAATGTCTCCTGGGATTCTCCCTAAGACATCTGTAAGATCTGAATGTAAGAATCTTCATTAGTAGTATTTTCTGTTTGGGGTAGGGAAAGGAAAGCTCCATCATCTCTCCCTAGCTGACTTTAAGACCTAAACATAGGGGGCGCCTGGGTGGATCAGTGGGTTAAGCCGCTGCCCTCAGCTCAGGTCATGGTCTCGGGGTCTCGGGGTCCCGGGATCCCGGGATCGAGTCCCACATCGGGCTCTCTGCTGAGTGGGGAGCTTGCTTCCCCCCTTCTCTCTCTGCCTGCCTCTCTGCCTACTTATGATCTCTCTCTCTGTGAAATAAATAAATAAAATCTTAAAAAAGACCTAAACATAGGAATTTTTGTGGGTGGAATTTTATATTTGGGGGAGGGCAAGAAGAAAGGAAAAAGAAATAAATTGCATTTTTGCAGGTAAGATTGTCCCTGTAATCTCTTACTTTATAAAGCTAGAGCAAACATATATATTTTGTCAGTTCTAAAGTGCACATTGCGTCATCTCTGAAGTTGACTTGGCATCTTGTAACTGATGGTATGTTACAGTTCAGTTGGCAGGTTTTTCCTTCTTAGTGGTATATCTTACGATCTGTTGGCATCTTGGGTTTGTTGAAATGTGGTCATTTAAGGTTTACTTGGTTATCAGACACTTTTACAAGTACTTTGTATCATTAATGTAATTCTCACAACAACCTTGTGATGTAGGTACCATTATTTTCCCATTTTATAGATGGGGAACTGAGACCTAGAGAGGATAAGTAACTTGTCTGTGATCACGCAGCTAATAAGTGGTAGAGCCAAGATTTGAACCCAGGCAATCTGTATATTACTACCAGCCATCCTAGGGACCTAGGCCCAGGAAGAGCAAGGGAGGGCTGCATTGGCAGTAAGGAGAATCTGGGGAGTCTGGGCTTGGAGGAGGGCCAGAGGTATAGTGCTGAAAAGGCTCTTTTCTCTTTCAGTTGGAGCAGATTGGGAATGACTCTAAGCAGGCCCTGCAGGAGCTGCAGGCCCAGCTGGAGGATTACAAGGAGAAGGCCCGGCGGGAGGTGGCGGATGCCCAGCGCCAGGCCAAGGAGTGGGCCAGTGAGGCTGAGAAGAACTCAGGGGGGCTGAGCCGGCTTCAGGATGAGGTAGGAGGAGAAATGGCAGGGGGTGGGCACCTGCCCAATGTCCTTGATTTGAAGGTCATTGCCTCTTTATTTTTTTTTAAAGATTTTATTTATTTGAGAGAGAGTCTTAAATAAAATCTTAAAAATCACAGTACCAAAAGAACCTCAACACTGCAATGTTATTGGAAGCATAGTATCAAAACAGAGGCATGTCTTGAAATATGATAGCTAGTTTTATTTTATTTTTTAAAGATGATAGCTAGTTTTAATACTTCACAATCTTTTACATAACAATTTGTTATAATTTTCTGTTCTGCGATTACATTAAACCCTTTTTGTTTTGTTTAAAAAAAAAAAATTCCCAGTACCCTACCTGGGTCCCATATCACTTAAAACACAACTCCTAGGGCTGGGGCCCAGGATCAGTTGTCTAAAAATGACTTAACTGATACTAATTTGTGTAGGGCATTTTAAAACAATAAAGAAAATGGACAAACTCCTTTCTGCCTGCTAGATAGGATGCTGCCTGATTCCTGAATTGTTAAAGAAAGCTAACTAGATCTTCAAAGAGAAGAAAAGGGACTAAAAGTCAGCCTGCTTTTTGTTACCACCAGGCTCTGGCAATTCTAAAGAATGTCAGTGATGTGACATTTCTCCCCACAGGGGCGGACTGCTCCCGCCCCTCTGCATCCACCTTACTTCTCCAAGCTGTTGCATTTTCCCTTCTGCCCAGACCCAGAGGCTACGGCAGGCCTTGCAGGCGTCTCAGGCTGACCGGGACACAGCCCGGCTGGACAAAGAGCTGCTGGCCCAGCGATTGCAAGGGCTGGAGCAAGAGGCAGAGAGCAAAAAGCGTTCCCAGGATGACAGGACCCGGCAACTCAAGGGTCTTGAGGTGACGGTGTGAGGGTGGCAGGGAGGGGGAGGGGTGTCCAGGTCCTGGCACAGGTGGGACTTCCGTGGGGGAAAGGAGCCAGGACACACCAAGCCCCCTTTTCTCTGCTGGGTATTGAAAGCTGGTAGCCCACAGCTGATGGGTTTTGTTTGAGTGCAGTATTTTAAATGACTGAGTTAATTGCCAGTGTTTAGAAATTTATACATGTCACTTATATCTTAACTGATTTCTGGCTCCTTTTGTACATGTGGAAAATATGGTCACCCTGAGCTTCTAATCCCGAGTTGTCTGCATGGCAACAGTTGGCTGGAACTGAGCAGTGGCATCTCCCCTTTAGAGTGAATAGTGGTCTTCAGTTTGCTGTATTTGGCAGCAATAATAAAAACAGTGACAGGGGACGCCTGGGTGGCTCAGTCAGTTGGGTGTCTGCCTTTGGCTCGGGTCCTGGGATTGAGTCCTGCATCTGACTCCCTGCTCAGCAGGGAGGCTGCTGCTCCCTCTCCTGCTCCCCTGGAGCAACAACAACAACAACAACAAACAAAGACAATAGCAGCAGCAAACACATATTATGCCATGTGCTGGGCACTGAAGACTCATTTAATCCTGAGAAAAACCCTGTGGGATAGGTTCTCCATTTTATAGATGAGGAAAACAGACCCACAGAGAGGTTAAGCAACTTGGCCATGGCCCTTCTGCTAGGAAGTGGTAGATCTGACTCCATCCCAGCTTTGGCTTGGACACTTTGGTTTCTGTCTGTTATCCCATTAGGGAAATCGGGCTGCCCCACTGAGGAATCGATTCGGGGGTTTGTCATCCTGCCAAGGGCCAAGACTAGAGCAGGCACCACCACCCTCTCCCCTCAATGCCACGCCTGGTCAGCAGAGGGTGCTAGCTCCATGGTGGCTCTGGGCAGGGGCGAAGACAGCTGGTTGTGGGGACATGGGAGACAGCAAGGTCTGTGGAGGCTGGGCTTTGGGAGGGTCCTGGTGGGGGTTTGGCATTCTGGTGTCCAGCATGTGGGGAAGAATGAACCTGTTGCTTCTGTGCCGCAGGAGAAAGTCTCACGGCTGGAAGCGGAGTTAGATGAGGAGAGGAGCACCGTGGAGCTGCTGACAGAACGCATGAATCGTGGCCGGGACCAGGTACTCCCTTCCTTAGCTCTCAGCCCTCGTAAGAACACCTCTGCCCACCCATGTTTCATAATCTGGGGAATTCTGGCTGTTGAATCTGTGCGTGGCTGGTGCTACTTCAGGGTCTCCTCTCCTTTAGGATGGGTGGAAAGGAGCCAGGGATCTGAGTGGAAGAAGGAATCCTGATGGCCTGGGATCCTCTCTGACCTGAGTCCAGGCTGCTTCCATTCAGAAGGGATGCTGGTTCCTGGCGAGATGGAGGAGGCCCTCTTTAAATTCTGTGGCTCCTCCCATTTGAAAAGGCTGTGATTTCTTAGTTGCCTAAGAATTGTGGGGATTCAGAGAGCATCCTACAGTTTTCTCTGCCTCACATGGTTCACCTGGCTGGTTCATTGTTAGCCCTACCCAAATCTGGCTCCTCTCATCCATCCCCACTAGGTGGACCAGCTGAGGGCAGAGCTCATGCAGGAGAGGTCCGCTCGACAGGACCTGGAGTGTGACAAAATCTCCCTGGAGAGACAGGTAAGCAGGGGAGTAAGGAGTCTTGGGGATAGACACCAGGAGGCAGGTAGAATGGCCATAGGAGGGATCAGAAGTGGAGAGTGACCACGGAGACTTTCTGTCCCTCTCAGAACAAGGACTTGAAGAGCCGCTTGGCCAGCTCAGAAGGCTTTCAGAAGCCCAGCGCCAGCATCTCTCAGCTTGAATCCCAGAATCGGGAGTTGCAGGAGCGGCTGCAGGCTGAAGAGAGGTGATGTGAGCCCACCCTCCGTCTTTCCCTCTCGGCTCTTCTCTGTCTTTCATGTTAGACATGGCCACCCTAGCCTGATCTTCAGGAGCAACTTTTCTCTTGGTAAAGAGCAGAGGGAGCTGTAGAACTTCTGAAATGTGAATGACCTATTATCTCCCCTGTTGTTTGGATCTGCCCCTAGATCCTCCCTAGTGTGACATGACTGAGAGTTGTTCATGGAGGCTGGAGGGAGCCAAATAGGGTTTCCTTTAGAAATGGCTACAGCCACAGACACCTCCCTACCATACCCTCCTAGAGAGAAGACTGTTCTGCAGTCTACCAACCGAAAACTGGAACGGAGGGTTAAAGAGCTGTCCATCCAAATTGATGATGAGCGGCAGCATGTCAATGACCAGAAGGACCAGGTAAGGACGAGAGCCAGGGCCAAGAAGTCATATGGTCAGCATATACTGTGTGTTTGCTTGAGGGCCAAGGGAGGCCCCATCTCATAGGTCTTCCCAGCTTCAACTCTCTTCATATAGGGATGGAGACTAGACTGGAGGCCCTGGATTAAAACAGTCATAGTAAGCACATGCATTGGGTGTCTGTGATATGCTAGGTTCTCTTTTTGTTGTACATGTGTGAACTCATTTCATCCCCAAAACAAACCTGTGAAGTTGGGGAACTTGCCCATGGTCACGACATTTTTCTAGGGCAGCAATTCCTTGTCAGAATTGGGTCCCAGTCCATGGTCGCAGCAGATGCTTTTCTAATGTGGGGACTTTGTATCCTGCCCAGCTAAGCCTGAGGGTGAAGGCTTTGAAGCGGCAGGTGGATGAAGCAGAAGAGGAGATTGAACGACTCGATGGCCTGAGGAAGAAGGCCCAGCGTGAGCTGGAAGAGCAGCATGAGGTCAATGAACAGCTCCAGGCCCGGATCAAAACCTTAGAGAAGGACTCCTGGTATGGGCTGCTTTTCTTTCCCCCTCTTTTGAACCCTGGGAATGGGTTTTCCTGAACTGAATAGGGAGGAGGATCTCTAAGATGGGACCTCTGCAGTCACTCCTTTCTGGCTGAAAGCCTGTATGGTTATTCTTTAGCTCAGCCCACTGTCTGTATATACCCCATCCCCCCAGATCTCACATAGGTGGGGGGGGGGGGCTTGTACCTTGAGGCCTTAGAACAGCTGGGAGTCTCCTTAGCATGAAAAGCATGGTTGTCTCAGTCTGTCTCCCTCCCTTACAAGTATTCCTCTCTCTTAGGCGCAAAGCCTCCCGCTCAGCTGCTGAGTCAACCCAGCATGAAGGGCTGAGCTCAGATGAGGAATATGACAGCGTCTACGACCCTTCTTCCATTGCATCACTGCTTACGGAAAGCAACCTGCAGACCAGCTCTTGTTAGCTTGGGTCCACAAGGGACCAGAGACCACACTTGCAGCCTGCCCTGGCCAGGCCTGCACTGCCCTGCCAAGCCCCAAATTCCTCATTCCTGGAGGGGGAACCCAATTATTTAGCCCTAAGAACGGGGGGGAGGGGGTGATGTGTGATGGTGATAAAAAAGGCATTGGCACTAAGCCGGTGAACAGGCTTACCCTTTCTTCTGGAGGAGTGGGTATTTTAGGCCAACTGAGCCTTTCCCTTAAGTCTTTTTCTTCCCTCACAGCAATAGGATGGTCAGCATAGAGGCTGAGGGGGATTGAGCATGTTAGGAAGGGATAGACATTGCCACGTATATAAAGCTTTATTTCTTTAGCCCTTAACCCTCAGGCTCAGGGAAATACCTTTGTGATTTTTGCTCCCTTGACTCCTGTAGTATATTTTCCTCCCACTCTGGAGCAGGGTGAAGGGAACATTATGGATAATAGACACACTGGGGTGGCTCTATCCAGCTCTTGGATGCTCCTCTTTGCACAGTCATGGGACCCATATGGTAGTCCCCACCCCTCTCCACTCCTTTATATTTTGTCTTCCCCAAGCCAGTGGATCCAAGGGATCTCTTCTCCCCTTCCTATCCTTTTGGTGCCTTAGACAGGGTGAGGAGATAAGGATGTTCTTCTTGCCTTCTATACCTGCACATTCATACCTCTCCAAGGACCAGCCTTTCCCCCACCAGGGCCCTCAGCTTCCCTGGCTGCCCCAGTCTAGAGAGCTATTGGCTCCTCTGCTGATGAGCCCTTGCAGGAGGGACTTTGGTAGGACCGTGATAAGGTTGTGGGGCTTGGTTCTGCTCAGAGTTTCCATGTTTCCTCCTGTTCTTTCTGTGACTATGGATGTGTTTATAAGGGGGTTGCATCTGGGAACCCTGATAACGTCTGCATGAGTTTGAAAAACAGAGGTCTTTCTTGTGGCTTCTCTGACCCAGATGTGCCCAACCTCAGTAGGGAATCGGGATCCTCATTATCTCAGGAACTTGGACCTGACACAGGGCTTCCTGCCTAGGGCTAAAGATGGACTCTTTGTAGAAATGTGAAGAGGCAATGGAAGATTTATTCCCTTCTTGGGTTTTGGGAAGAGCCAAGCCCTAGTAGGGAGGAGGTAAGGGAGATGATTTACCTTATTTCCTGAGCAGGTTCTGTAAGGAGCCTAGGGGAAGAAGAAAGCTGTTTTCATCAATGACTTGTAATTTCATGATTAAAAAAAAAAAAAATCTATTCTGCGAATTAGAGATTTTCTCCCAAACCAACCCAGCCTTGATTTTATTTTAAATTAAATATTAAAATTATATATCTATACTGAAATCCTTGACTTCTCATTCTTTTTCCTGGCTTATTTGGAGGTCTGTTTTATGCAGAAACCATTTTAACTAGAGAACTTAGAGGCTGAAGCTGGGGTTTTCTTTATCTCACTTTTTAGAGGCTCTTTACAGCAGATTAGATGGACCCTGGGGAACGTGTAAGTGTTTATAGCACCTGCATTCTCTCCTAAACAACCTTCTGGGAATAGAAAGGCCAGTAAATGCTGTATCTGAGGGTTAAAGGAGACAGACCAGAACTGGGTTTTATTCCTTTGGGGCACAGGGATGTCCCCAGCATTCACCTCTCATGTACAAAGACATTTCATTCCCATCTGGTATGGGACCCAGTCCCTACCTGGGGAAGCAGAAAAATTTCTGTCATTTCTGCTCTTGTGTTGCCTTGATGAGGGAGCTCGCTGTTCATCGGAGCCATTGTCAGATTCAGGGACACTGCCCACTCAAGAGTGGGCCAAACCTCCTGCCTGCTTTCCAGGTGGACCATAGTCCCATGGAGTCCCCAACTTGCGGCGAAAAGCCAGGCTGGAAGAGACTCCATCCTTGGGGATCCTCTCCTGAGGGCCCTTAAAATGGTAATCTGGGTTGGGGAACAGATACCATTGGAGAAGTTGAGGCTCATCCTTCCTCAAGAATACAAAATCCTTTTAAGGCAACGTGTCCCGCCTCTCCCAACCATATAAGGGCAGCTTTGGTATAATAGCTTCTACAAAACAAGCCCCACCCAGATCCAAGCTGGCTTGACTTTGGCCTGGGCTTCCTGCCAGGGCAGGGCACCTGCCAGACTGGCTTAGGCCAGTCTGAGTGAGTTGGCTTCTGGTGCCTGCATTTCTACCATGCTCAGTTCCACAAAGGTGGACTACATAGGGAGATGAGAACGTGTGGAAGCTTTTTTCCAACTCATCCTCTAAGGGGCAGGTAGGGTGATTCTCTTCCACCAATACTGACCTTGGAGTTGAAAAGGGAACAGCAAGATTAACGAAGAATGTTTGAGACGCAACAACACACACTGGATAAAATTTAGGTTAAGCAGCCTCAGATAGCCTCCGAGCCCCACCTTTAGGTAAATCTGAGCTAGCGCAGATGGGCGTGTCCTGATGGTTCTCGGTCACGCCCATCCTGCTCTTTCGCTCACAGTGGCGAACGGAATCTTTGGGGCGTGTTCAATCGGCAGTCACCGCCCCCCGACGCGCCTATAACAAGGGGGCGGTTCCGCGCGCGCCTGCCAAGTAGGCGCAGGCCGGTAGGGCGGAGGGTAGTCCTCCGCTTTGTGACCTCCGCGGAAATAAGATGAACGGGACACAGAACTGGTGTACTTTGGTGGACGTGCACCCGGAGGGGCAGGCCGCGGTAAGAGAGAGTGGCCCATCGCCTCCCCCGCCCGGTATTCTCGGTTTCCCGTTCGGTCCCTCCCGTGCCCCGCGCCCCGCGCCGAGTTCGCTGACATCACCTGGGGCCGGCTGGGTGCCGCGGGCTGCTCGCCGCGCTTCTCTTTCTCTTTTTCTACCGCCGCGTGGCTGGCAGTGGGGGTCTTGGGGAGTCGCGGCAGGAAGGCTGTTCTGGGACTCGGGGCGTCCCTGGCCTCTGGTAGGACACTGCGGCTCCTGCCCGGGACCCCCGCGAGTATCCGGTGCGCGCTACTCAGGCGTCCTGTGGGCAGTAGATTGCGTCGTGGGAGAAACGAGCTCTTGGAACGGGGTCTTTGCGCTCTTTGTACTTTGAGTCCCCGACGGGGGAGATTAGTGGGTCCTTTTCTGTGGGTCCTGGTGTTCTCAGAGGCCCTTCAGATAACTTAATGGTGCTCTGGGTGATCGGTAAGAAGACAGGGTAGAGAGTCAAATCCCAGGGCTTGGACCGAAGGGTGGGGCGGTGGGACTCTAGGTACGCCGACTTTGGCCTGGAACTCTACCTTTCGCTGGGAGGGATAGGGGTGTCTGCTTGGGGGACACCTCTCTGCTCGGATTTCTCCTTCCCCTTGCAGTCCTCCTGCCTCCCCTTCCCCCATCGGCCAGCCGGTAGCTTCCTGAGAAGGTTTCTTCACTTTGTTTCCGGGTCCAGCTACTAAGCCCTGGGCAAGTGGACGAAGGAGATGCCAGAACCTAGGCTGGAAAGGGAATGGAAGTGACCCACGCGAGTGCTTCCGGACGAAGTGAGGTTGGGGGAGGTAGGGGCGTTCTGCAGCGCTAAAACATCTGCTCTGCTTCCCTCACTCCTGGCTCCTTGTCCTTGTTCTCTCCACCGCAGGTGACCGACCGTATGATTTTTTCTCTCCAGAGGCAGAAGAAGGTAACTTGTGGCTGAATGTTTCTAGGCTTTGCTGGGGAACTTGACCCAGAAAGGGTGTGTACTGTTTCATGGATTTTCAAGCTGTTGTGGGTGAGAGTGAAATGGGAGTCAAGATGATGGGGAGTTTGTATCCCTCCATTTCCCTTCCCTCCACTCTGTATCTGATTCCCTTTCTGGGTTCCAGTCTCAGCATGCCCCCTGGGGGAGCTAAGCCAGCTGCACCTGGATTCTGGCTCTTCAAAATAACTCAAAATAATTCGTAGAATAGTTTCTCATTTCAAGTTTAGGGTACAGATAATCACTTAATTTGTTCACAGTCCCTTCTCCATTTCTGTCCGGTCTGTGAGTCTTTCTGCCCACATTACAGGTCTTGCTACTGCCCAACCCTCCACTCCCCCAGCAGTGCAACTCTGAAGATAATAAAGACATCCATCCTCTATTATGTCAGCCCTAAGACCTACTATGTGCTCTTACTCACTGTCTTGGAATGGTTGAGGCAGGGAAAAGGGTATGAGAAAAATAAAGGAGAGGGGTGTTGGGCTTCTTTTTGTTTGCTGTAAAAAAGAGATCCAGGAAGATCTTAAGACCAATGTATTGGTACTGTTGAGAATGATTTGACACACTCTTCTGTCCCTTGATATTTTGTTGCTTGCCTCGTGAGGGAGAAAGAATCTATAGAATAGTGAGCAAGGAATTCAGTCAGTATCCAGCCATGGATTAGTTTACACCTAATCAGAGATCTCTAGAAGAAGGGGGAATAGAAATTCCTTTTATTCCTTCTTCATAGGCTGGACTTTAGAGGTATTTTACTTCAAAGCTGTGAATGAAATAAGCATTGCTGGAATCTGTTCTTGGAGACATTCCTGAGCTGTTAAGGAGCGGGGAGGAAATGGAAAACAGTCAGGAGATAGGATTTGTCCCTGGATTCCTCTCCTCTGAGCCAGCCTGAAGATAGACTTTATGGCTCTGGACAGTCCCCAGGAAGCTGTAGAATATTCACACCATCGAGTGAGTGCTCAATGCATGCTCAAAGTGAGTGAATGAATGTGCAAATGAACAGATGTTCCTCCTTGGTGTCAGGGGTATAGACAATTTAACCCGCTCCTGCATCCTAGTGGGAGTGAGGATCCTGGGACTCCATTGGTGTTTCCCTACCAGGCAGGCTGAGTGCATTGGTGCATCACACTTGGACGTGGAAATACAGTTAATACCTCTCTGGTTTATTTTTATTGTTGGAGGCAGATGCAGCAGGTAGGGTGAGCCAGTGTTTTTCATACTGCAGATCATGACTACAGCGGGTCTGAAGTCAACTTAGTGGGTTCGAGCCCTAGTATTAGAAAAGAAATGGATTCCGATTACATGGCATTCTGGACTAGACAAAACTGGGGGGACAACGAAGAGAGCAATGGCTGCCACAAGTTTTGAGGGTAGAGGGGAAATAAATAGAGCGCAGAGGATTTTTTTTTTCCCTGACCCACAAAATGTACATTATTTACTTGAGTGAACTCTAAGGGGATCCAGGGGCTTTGGGTGATTAAGATGTGTCAGTGTACGTTCATTCTTGGTAACAAATGTGCCATTCTGGTGAGTGAGGTAGGTATTGGAGGAAGCTATGCCTGTGTGGGGGTAGGGAGTATATGAGGAATCTCTGTACCTTCCTATAGATTTTGTTGTAAATCTAAAACTGCTCTAAACAAAATAAAGTCTTCAAAACAAAGGAAATAGAATTAGCATTATCAGAGTTTTAGGGTGGACATTTTTAGCGAAGATGTGGTTTCAGTTAAATATATATATATATGTACATAGTATATGTGTGTGCGCGTGTGTGCGCTTATTAGATCTTGAAGTAAATATTTTAGGTCAGAGGAGTCTGCAAGCTACTGTCGTAAGTTATACTGACAGATGGAAGCACAAAGTAACCTCAAACATTTTTATTAGACATTCCATTAAGTTCCTTTGGTTATAAGCAGCATAGAGGGACTCTAGCTAACTTAAGCAGAAGAGGAATTTATTAGAAGGAAATGGGCAGTCAGAGAATTTAAGGGAAAGCTTAAAAAGTGTGGATCAAGGCTGTTTGCATTGGCAACACATGTACTAAAATTGAATGGATACGGAGAAGATTGGCATGGTCCCTGTGC
>PISX010016078.1:0-47443 GCA_004024625.1 Mellivora capensis
GTACATGTCTGTGAATCGCCAGGTTTACACACTTCACAGCACTAACCATAGCACATACCCTCCCCAACCCAATGTCCATTACCCCACCCCCCTTTCCCGACCCCCTCCCCCCGGCAACCCTCAGTTTGTTTTGTGAGATTAAGAGTCACTTATGGTTTGTCTCCCTCCCAATCCCATCTTGTTTCTTTTCTTCTTTTTCCGCCCCCCTAGTCCCCCATGTTGCATTTCCATCACCTTTTCAATTGTTATCACCCAACTCTTAATCCGTGATCTACTGCTTTCTCACTTTCACTCCTTCCCTCATTACTCCCCTAAGGAAATTTAGGACTTAAACACCTTTATGCTTTTCCATATTAGACCAGTGGGCTGTGAGGACTGTGAGGGTTGCTGCAGGAAGTCAGCTGGGTGTGTTTATTTACAGGATGACAAATATAGCCATGGGATGTAACACATTACAGCAACCTAAAAAGAAAATGTTCAAAACTGCATTCTTGACCTAGAGTTGACAAACTTTTTCTATAAAGATGCAGGTAGTAAACCTTTCAGCTGTTGCATAGAGTCTCTATCACAGCCATTCAACTCTGCTATTGCAGTGAAAAAGTAGCCATAGACTACAATGTAAATGACAATATGTAAATGAAGGAGCATTACTATGTCCCCATAAAACTTTATTTATGGACACTGAAATTGAATTTCATATAATTTCCACATATCCTGAAATATAACCATTCTTTTTATTTTTCTCTCCAACAATTTAAAAAATGTAAAAAAAAAACAAAACATTTTAGCTCATAGGCATACAAACATGTAGGTTTGCAAATTTGGCTCCTGGGCTACACAGTTGGCTGACTCTGCTCTAGATCCACCCCATTTTTGATATCTTAGAATGATATTATTCTAAACCAGGAAATATCATCCAGCTTATGCTAGGCTTCTTCTTCTTCCCATTCCTTGAACTAATCATGTCACTTTTGTATGTTGCAGGATGAGAAATTTTTAAGTAGGGACATGTAACTTGTTAGAATTTCACTTTGTGATAATTTCACATAAAGTATAAAGCCTTTCACATGTCACAAATGTTGGAATGACAGAAACAAAAGTTAAAAAAAAGTTAAGTGAAAATTTTTTTCATATTTCATTGTCATATATCTTCCTACAAGCTTTTTTCAACCTCTAATTTAGAAAAATGACTTCTAGCTACTGAAAGCTTTTATTTGGCTTTTCTCAGCTACCCACTGATGTGTAAAACACACTCCAAATCTAATGTCTTCAAACCACAATAATTCACTGTGTCTAGCGATATGGTGGCTTATCTATGGAGTTCTGGTCTTGCCTGGGCTCACTCACGTAATTGTGTTCAACTCGTTGGGTAGACAGGGGTCTGGACTCATCTGGGACAGCTGGCATATCTAGGCCTTTCTCTCTTCACCCTAGCCTTCTACATAGTATGAGCTCAGGGCAACATTCTAAGTGAGCATGGGTGGAGGCTGAAAAACCTCTTGAAGCCCAGGCTCAAGAATTTACACTGCATCATTTTCTCCACATTCTATTGTTCCAAGCAAGACCAAACTCTAGCCTAGATTCAATAGAGAATTTATGGACACCAAATAAACTACCAGAACACACTAGGTGTCATCAAATTGGTTTGTGTTGGCTCTTGTCATTGTGATAATATGGAAAATTCAAGAAGATTGTCTGTGGAGACAGTGGGAGGATGAACACAGTACAGAGGATGAAAATGCTGGTAAGATCCTCAAATATGTGAGGGACAGGCTCAGGATAAGCAGTTGGAAAATTTGGAAGAAAGGAAGTAATGCATGGTAAAGACCATAGAAACAAAGGTATGGGAATGCTTTGGTCATGGTCACAGTCAGAACCGTGGATCAGGAAGAGCTCCCAGAAGCTGTCATAGTCAACAATAAACATGAGTCAAAAATAAAAAGTGGCCAGCCTTCCATGTCAGAGTGTTTTAGTTCAGATTTACTTCAGAGTCTTTATCTAGAATATCATGCTAGATCTTTGTAGTACTGCAAGACACAATTTCAAATGTTGCTAGGAAAAAACTGGGGTTCTGAGTGGCAATCAAGTGATGGGAAGGAGAGGTGCAGCCAGGTTATGATACTGCTGCAGGACAATGCTGACCCATCCCCCTACGACATAATGCTCAAGTTAACTCCACCCAGAAACCTGATAATGCCATTAGCAATAACCTGTTTCTTCAACTCTAAGATGCCATCTATTTTAAGTTGCATTCTGATTTATATACTATCAGTAACTGTAAGTGTAAGGTGCCACTAATTGTTAGGATGCATCCTGATTGGGGCACATGGATGGCTCAGTGGGTTAAGCATCCAGCTCTTGATTTTGACTCAGGCCATGATCTCAGGGTTTTGAGATCAAGTCCCACTTGGGGTTCCACACTGGGTGTGGAGCCTGGTTTGGATTATGTCTCTCCCTCTCCCTCTGCCCCTCCCCCTACTCTCTCCCTCTATAAAAACAGGCAACAACAACAAAACATGCATCCTGATCGATTTCAGAGACAAATTATAAGAAAACATGCTTATTAGAGGTAACAGAACTGGCTAGTAATAATAACAAAAATAGCATGAACTAAGCAATAAGCATAGAAACATGTTAAGCACTTTTACATATTTTCCCATCAATGCTTATAAGAATCCATGAAGGACTTTCTATTTTGTAATTCCTATTACATGAACAAGGCAGCTGAAGCTAAAGAGATTAAGTCACCTCCTCAAGGTCATTTAGCTAGTAAATGCAAAGCTAAGATTCTATCCTTGGTCTAACCCCAAAACCTGAACTTTTAATCATTTACCACTATGGTTTTTCATACAAATTATTCACAGACTTGGACAAGGTATTGTTCAAATAACTGTCACAAAAACAAACAAGTTAAGACAAGTTAAGGCTTCAAAGACCTGAAGTTAAAACAGAATGGAGAAAAGCTGCAGGCAAGTGAGATCATATTCACTTTTCCACAAATCAGAGGGCAATGTAAAGAATTGCTCATTAGGTAAAAGGCAGAGTGATTTCTATTCCAGACATCCCATGTAGACATTTCATTTCTTCTTCTTTGATAACCCAGTAGTGCTCAAGCTTTAGCAAGCATAGGAATTACCATACATATATAATCTTAAAAATTCTGTACTTTATGGGCAACTTTGAGAACTTTCAAGAAAAGTTTTGTCTTTATCCAATGTCGCCACACAAATGCATTCAAGATTTTATAACTCCTAAGTGGGATACCACTGCTTCCACATGAAAGCACATAGCAGATGACACTCTCCAGCATACGGTGATGTTCCATCTAATTCTAATATTCTACCACTACGTATTTAAGCATTAACTTTTAGAATGTGGTTGAACCATTACTTTTTCATCCATTAAATGTAGCTTGATAAATCATTCCTTATGTCTGGTACTATATTTAAATATTATGCTAGGGATGCTGAGATAAAATATATAGTCCTCAACTTCAAAGAGTTTGTGGTCTACAAGGAACCAAGATTTGCATATATGGCCATGACTGAGGTCAGAATAATTCGGCAGTAAGGGTAATGAACATATATCCCACCGGGGCTGGTCAATTTGGTTTACCTGATAAGCTGAAGCTCCTGCTGCATTTAGAAATATGTAAGAATGAGGGGCGCCTGGGTGGCTCAGTGGGTTATAAGCCTCTGCTTTCGGTTCAAGTCATGATCCCAGGGTCCTGGGATCGAGCCCTGCATCGGGCTCTCTGCTCAGCGGGGAGCCTGCTTCCTCCTCTCTCTCTGCCTGCCTCTCTGCCTGCTTGTGATTTCTGTCTGTCAAATAAATAAAATCTTTAAAAAAAAAAGAAATATGTAAGAATGAGACATTTAAGGGGTGCCTGCGTGGCTCAGTTGTTAAGCATCTGCCTTTGGTGCAGGTCATGATCTCAGGGTCCTGAGATCAAGGCCCACATTGGGCTCCCTGCTCAACGGGAAGCCTGCCTGCTTCTCCCTCTCCTGCTCCCCCTGCTTGTGTTCCCTCTCTCGCTGTGTCTCTCTGTCAAATAAATAAATAAAATCTTTTAAAAAATGAGAAATTTAAGAATACGTAAAAATGAGATGAGCTAGATGGCACAAGAGAAGGAACGCGTGCCAAAAGCGAGAAGGCAAGGACATTCAAGAGCAAGAACGACACCAACTATTTGCATTACTCTGCAGCTTACATTTTTCACTAAACTGCGTATCATGAGCATCCCTACAGATCGGTGATAAAAACTACCTCACTTTTTCTAATAGCTACATAGTAGTCCCAAAACAAGAGGTAGATTATTCAACTATTCCTTTACTCTTGGATATTCAGATTATTTTCAGGATTTCACTACTACAAACAATGTCATAAACATTCATTTATGTATAACTGTATGCTTACCTGTTTTGATTTCTCCTAAGATCGTATCCTCAATTTGACATTATTGAGTAAAAAAAAAAAGTCATACTACTATATTGATTTATCCTCTCATCTAGTAGTGTAGGTACAAATCTTATAAAATTTTGCTGATTTAATGAGCACAATAATAAGAGATCTTCATTGTAATTTGTACTATCTGACCATTGATGATGTTGAAAATGTTTTCTGTGATTAGTCTGTTTATATCCATTGAGCATTTCCCTATTTTCTTTTCCCCCCCCCCATCATTTTTGGGCTTCTTTTGAATACTTAGGATATTAACTATTTTTCTTTTGAATTATACACATTTTCCCATTATTTGTCTTTTGAATTTTTTATGATGATTTTGACTTTAACATCATTTATAATATATTTAGTTATGACATTATTTTTAATTTAATAAATGCATATGCATTCTTTGTTCTTATAAATTTTTAAGTTTCTGAACTCCTCTAGAAAGTCTCCCCTATCTTGAATTTATTCTAACACTTCTATCATTTCTAAAATTAGATTTCTTATTTACCTTAGAACTATCATTTTAGGGTTGCTTTATCTTTCAGGGAAAAAAATGATAGATAACTGGTTTTGATATAAGTAATAATTTTTTTAAAGATTTTTATTTATTTATTTGACAGGCAGAGATCACAAATAGGCAGAGAGTCAGGCAGAAAGAGAGAGGTGGAAGCAGGCTCCCTGCTGAGCAGAGAGCCCGATGTGGGGCTCGATCCCAGGACCCTGGGATCATGACCTGAGCCGAAAGCAGAGGCTTTAACCCACTGAGCCACCCAGGTGCCCCGATATAAGTAATAATTAAATATAAAATCTTTCCTCACCAGGATAGGTCAGTTGGGATATGAGAGAACAGCCACTTTCGAACAGTAGGAATGTCATTTAGAATATCTTTTATTTTTAATAGATGTGCTAATAGGGAGTTGGAAAAAGGAAGGTAAGGTAGGAAAGCAAATGAATGTTGTTCCAAAATCTGATTCCTCTCAGATCTGGTTTCTATTGTTTACATGGATTTTCCTCTACATTATTTCCAGCAATTCTGAATTGAATTTGATGCACTTTTTGAAAGGTCAGGCAGCCATTGGTAATCATGTAAGATGACTTAAAATTCAACTTGGCTCAAGAGAGGTTCTTGGGAGCCATGGTGGATGCTCATGGTGATGCTTCTTTATACTGATGCTATAATTAGATCTTTGGAATGGTTGCTTACTTATTGGCCCAAGAACGTGAATTTAAATCTAATGGGTTGTATAATAATTGTAAGACTTTTGAAAGTGAAATGAAAGTCTTTTCTTGCTAAATTCAGTCCCATAGTCAATCCATCACCTCTCAAATGCCAAAATATAGTACTTTTTAGCTTTGGTTATTTCTACATTTGATCTGCTGTCAAACAGCAGTTAAGCTGATGCACAAGCATTATTTTGATAACAACATTTCTAAAGACAGAATTCAAAACAAAAACATAATAGTCTCCCCCATTAATGTCAAATAAATAATATTCTGCCAGACATTGTTGGGGCACTTCTGAAAATCTATTCTCTTTCAAATTGAGCTGCATTATATTTTCTGAAGAATGTTTGGTCCTTTTGGAAATTGTTTAGAGTAAAAGTTTTCAAGAGCAGTTTTTTTAGAAGCTGGGTTGGCTTTTATTGGAATCTGTTTTATCCTAGAGAATGGTTTTCTAGATAAATGCTAGAGAATGATCACAGCAAGCTGAACAGAAACATCCTGTGTGGGGTACTCTGACCTGTTAGAAGATAGTATCAGGACTCTTTGGTGTGTGGAAAAGGGTCTCAGAACCAGGTGTAAACACCCAAGAAATAATATTAATTCCTTTATCACTTTGATTTTTGCTTGGGTCTTAAAATGGGCCTAGTCTAAAAGATCGCCAGAGTGGTATTAGTAGCCCAGGAGTTACCCTGGCCATTTGGGTTATCTCTGAGGTTACGTTTCAGCCCAGGAAAAGTGCAAACCTATTGTCTATTTTAGAAAAGTGAGCTCCAGGGATATGGAGCCTCTTTTATGTCTCATATTCTATAATCCAAACAAGTGAAAGTTAGATCAGTGATAACAACCGAAAACATTAATTTGTTAATTCAATTAAAATTTATCGAGTCCTTAAAATATATAAGACACTGCAGGAAGTAAATCCCAGAAGACGATATATTCTTAATGAGAGAGTTATGTAATATGGACTTTGAATAGGAACAATTCCAAGGGTCCTGGGTGGAAATAAGAGGACTGGCACCTCCAAGGTCAAAGGAGAAAATTCATTCTCACTTTCTATAAGTATCAACTCCAACTCCATTCAAAGCATCATGCTTCCTGCAGTGGGAACAAAGTTGAAACAGACATGAATCATGCAGGAAGGAGTTCCAGTAGGGAGATAAGACACATTCCCAAATAAAGATGATACAAGATAGAAAGTAATGTATTACACTAGAAGTATATATAGATACTTGTTCTGGGAATTGTGTTGGCATTTAGAGAGATACTCAGCATGACAGGAGGCCAGAGCCAAGGGACTTGAAAACACACACATCATCTAGCATTCCACTATGATCTAATTCTAATCTCAAAAGAACCATGAGCAGTAGACAAAACAGGCTGAGATTTATTACTCTCTCTGTTTTACAGGTGAGGAAACTCAGTAAGAAAAGAGTGCTGTTGCTACTACTTTTTGTTGTAGTTGTGTTTCATTCCTCAACAGTAGTTTCATAAGGTTGTTTTTGCTAAAGGGAATTCACCCTGATGTGGACCAAAGAATCAGTTGCTTTATTCCAGCCCATCAGCAGATTGGACATTATGGATGGTGCTCTTGGCATTCATGATTGACAAGCTATATGCTGAACTTGTATGAAGCTCAGTTTCCCCATATGTCAAGTGGGCAGTAATAAAGCCTACTCATAAAATCAAACAGGAAGGCCTTTTAAAAATGATACACAAGGTAAGGTATTGAGTTTTGTGTGAACATTCAGTCCAAATTCAGTGCCATGACATCATCTTTAAAATTTATTTCAGTGAAAGACGCTTAAAATCTGAAATATTCAGGCCTATGAGGAGTTTGTCACAATCAACAAAATTGCACTATCACCACATTTTCACATTCTACTGGAAGCTAGTATTTTCATTTAGCTTGAAAGGCAAAAAAGATCAGTTTTACTGTAATTTTACGGAGCTGCCTTATTCAACTTCACAAACAGATAAGCATTGTTGTATAGTGCACCGTGACTATACTTAGATAATTAAGAGATCCTGATGGACTTTAGGATTTGTTTTATAGATGTTGCTTTCACTTACAGTACCATTGTATTTCGGACACTTTAAAATATGTGTTGATATAGTGTCAAAGGACGAACAGAGACAAATAACAATAAAAAGACACAGAATTTGCTCATCTCTGACACACAGGTCTTAAAGTTATTTTGCAACTTCTATCTTTCAAAGGATCACTTAAAGTTAAAATGGTGGGAACTAGTATTAGTCATTTACTCTTCCGTCTAGTTCAAAGAAAATGCCAGATTACGGGTTGCATATCCATGCTGCAGATTTGCTGCCTGTAACAGAACACAGCTTCCTGAGATTAAAAATAAAGGAGAAAAAGAATCTGGAGATTTAAATGTGCCTAGTGGTACAAAATATCTTCTGGTATAATGTAACCTATCAGGGATTATCATTTTGATTGTGACATAAATTCATTCATAAAAGTAACCAAGTACACTGTAGCTCCTGCAACTAGTGCTATGGTCTTCTTTTTCTCCATCCTCTCTTTCCTTAAATCTCTTTTCAGTTAGGAAATCTACTCTCTGAATTGATACGGAGATCTTTCTAGGCAAAAATAAATTTTTCAGTGTTAAATTTTAGAAAGATGGACTGAACAAACCATGCCAGTTTCCATTAATCCAGAAAAACTTTCAGCATTACAATCTCTTCCAGGAAGGACTTTCTCTTTTTCTTTTTCTTTTTTTTTAAATAGTCCTGTAAGAGCTTTCTGATGTATAAAGATACCTCCTAAAAAAACAAAAACAAAAAAACCCTGAATAACCTCAGCCACATTTGCCGTATTATAACATCAGGATGTTCAGTGAAAGGGCTTAAAAGACTTGATTATTAGACATGAGATTTTTGTGGTTAATGAGAGTTCCTACAAATCAAGGTCTTTGACTTTTAAAGGAGAGAGCTTGACTGCAATTTCAGTATCAATTTCAGGTTAAGAAAATACACTGGACTACAGGGAAATATTTGGCAATTCACACAAAAAGAGGCCATTAGAGCAAAAATAAATTAATCTTACTGATAAAGACCATTAAGTAGCTTTGCACAATGCAGAAAGTACCCAAAACATGCCAGAGCTGACACTGCACTGCATTTCTGATTGCTGGTAAGCTTACTAGTTACATACAGGGAAAACTCCAAAGTGAGAATGAACATGCAGGCAGTATTAACTTGGTCCATGGGAGTCCGAGATAGAACTGCATGTTAGCCTTTGTTGGGGAAAGTCTTCCTACTTATGTTTGTGCAGCTGGGGAAACAGGCCAAGAAGGTTTGGAAAAAAGTATTTGAGAAGTGATTCTCAATTCTGGAGTGCTCTAGATGCTTAAACTTATTGATATATCCTATAGCAATTCATGTTTCATCACCTCTGCCCAACCCTGGAACGAGTACTATACAAATCATGCAAAAGTCCTTCAAAGTTGCATTAGGGTTTTATAGATGTAAAAATCACTTTCTCATAAACTAGTATGGTGGGAAAATTACTAACTCATTAACTTGTCTATGTTTTCTTTATTTTTTCTCTCTTGTCTTTGACTTCTAGCAGGTAGCAAGAGTTTGTAATGCATTGGTTTAGGGCTTTTGCCATGGCTGAGAGGTAAAGCAGGCTTTCCTCTAGGCATATGAAAAAACAGGAATTTTTTTAGAAAACTATGACACATTGCTGGAAAGGCAGAAAGCTGCTGAGTACACTTGCGATGCAGGGGAAATCTAAGAGAATGGAGAGCAACTGAGATTTCTCTGGGTCCTTGGGTCTCTCCCTGAGGCATTACCCTTTGCCAACCTACACCTCAAATTTGGAAAGTGAGAATGGGAATTGCTGAAAGGAGTAGCCTATTGGTACACTTAAGAAGCCCACACCAGGGGCGCCTGGGTGGATCAGTGGGTTAAAGCCTCTGCCTTCGGCTCAGGTCATGATCCCAGGGTCCTGGGATCGAGCCCCACATTGGGCTCTCTGCTTAGCGGAGAGCCTGCTTCCCTTCCTCTCTCTCTCCCTGCCTCTCTGCCTACTTGTGATCTCTGTCTGTCAAATAAATAAATAAATTCTTAAAAAAAAAAAAAAAAAGAAGAAGCAGCAGCCCACACCAGGCACAAATCCATTTCCAAGGCCACAGACATTTGGGATCCAAACGGACCTTAAAGGGGTGAGAGAGAACCTATCTTGGTAAAAACAAAGGAGAGTACTGATGGCCTGTTATTGCTATACTTGATTTAAACAGCCTGTGGGTTTATGAATTAACAAAGATTATATGACCAGTCAAAGGTAAAGCAAAGGAAAAACCTAGAACTTCTCCAACCCTATCCAGATTCCTTCTGTTATAGGACTCCAACCTCAACTTTTTCAATTGAAACTAATTCTAAATTCTTATCCCAAATCAGCTGCCAAAGATTTCACCTCTGGAAATCCAGCTGCTAAAACTATTTTTCACCAGTAGAAAGATGGAACAACTTATATTTTTATGACTCACTTCCCAGAGACCCTGTATGAATAAAAAGAGCTGCATATGCAAAGGGCTTTGTTAGTTGTTTGGAAGCATCCAATTATCTATATTCAAAACAGTTGCTGCTGAGTAATGAAGCAGGGGCATCGAGAATAAGAAAGGGTCTATGGCTTATTATCAAAATTAAAAACAAAATAAAATAATAAATGTATACATTGATAAAGCTGCATCAGTTAAGTAAGAGATTACATTTCTATCCTTTTGACAGGACTAATAGCAAAACATTTTAATAATACAATTTTTCCATCTTGATGAGGATCTTTCTTAAGCTCCTAATATTTTAGATTACTAGAAAAAAGAATTAAATAATTAAATAGTGAATATAGTTTATTGAATAATGTTTTTGCAGTTTTCCCCATCATTTAGATATGTGTGTGTCACTTTTATTGAGATATGATTCACATAATATAAAATTCACTAACTTTTTAAGTGCATAATGTTAGACTTTTGGTAAGTGTGTGAGGTTTACAAGTGGTACTACAGTCATGCTATAGAACATTTATATCACTCACAGAAAGTTTCCTTTTGTTCTTTTGTAATTAGCTTTCTCCCCTACCGCTGGTCTTTGGTAGCAACAGATTATTTTTCTTTTCTTTATTTTCATTTTAATTTATTTTGACTAGAAAACTTAATATGGAATATATCCTATTAATATATATTAAGTGTCCAATGCCTTATTGTAAAATACATGTGCAATGTTGTACAGCAGATCTCTTATTTATCTAGCATATCTGAAACCTCATGCCCATTGGTTAGCAGCTCCTCATCGCTCTACCCCTTGCCCCTGTCAAGCACCACTGTATTCTCTGACAACACAATGTCTTCAAGGTTCACCTATGCTATTACATAGTTCATGATTTCCCTCTTTTATAAGGCTAAATAATATTCTATTGCATGTATGTACCATATTTTTCATTATTCATTCATCTGTCAATGGGCATCAGATTGTTTCTACATCTTGGCTGGTGTGAATAGTACTGCAATAAACATGTGGACATGGGACTGGCGATATCTTTCTGTGATCTCAATTCCCATTCTTTTGGATAAATACACAGAAATGGAGTCTACAGAGGAGACAGCAGAAAATAAAAAATGGAGATAAAAGAAACAGAATAGAAAAATCAAATGATCATCTCAATAATGCAAAAGAAGCATTTGATAAAATTCAACATCCTTTCATGATAAAGACTTTCAACAAACTAGGAATAAAATTACTTCAATATAATAAAGGCCATATGTGAAAAGCCCACAGCTAATCTCATATACAGTGGTGAAAAACTGAAAGCTTTTTGTCTAAGATCAGGAATAATTCAAGGATGCTCACTGCTGCCACCTCTACTCAACATAGTATTGCATGCCTCAGCCAGAACAATTAGGCAAGAAAAAGAAATAAAAGACAACCAAATCAGAAATCAATAAATAAAATTGTTCTTGTTTATAAATGACATATTCTTACATATGGAATATCCAAAAGATTACACACACACACACACACACACACGCACACACACACCCACCCCATTAGAGATGATAAGCACATTCAGTAAAGTGGCAGGAGATCAAATCAGCACACAGATATCATTTGTATTCCATATACTAGCAACAAACTATCTGAAAAGGCAATTAGGAAAACAATCACATTTACAAAGGCATAAAAGAAAATATTTAGAAATAGACTTTAAAAAGTGAAAGATCTATACATTGAATACTACAAAACATTAATGAAAGAAATTAAAGAAGACACAAACAAATGGAAAGACATGTTGTGTTCTTGTACTGGAAGACATAATATACATAATGTTGTTGAAATGTCCATGCTACCCAAAGCTATCTAAAGATTCAATGGAATCTATCAAAACTTCAATAGAATTTTGTATAGAAATAAGAGAAAAAAAATCCTAAAATTCTCATGGAATCACAAAGGACCCTGAACAGTGAAAAAGAACAAAGCTGAAGGTCTTATACTCCCTGACTTCAAAACATATTAAAAAGCTATAGCAATCTAAACATTATGGTACTGGCATTAAGGCATACATGTAGACCAGTGGGACAGAATAGAGAGCACAGAAATAAATCCATGCATGCATGGTCAACAGATCTTAGACAAGGGTGCCAAGAATACACAATGAGGAGAGAATATCCCTCAGCAAGTGTTGCTGGGAAAACTGGATATTTACATGCAAAATGAAATTGGGCTGTTATTCTAGTACTATACACAAAAATCAACTCAAAGTAGATTAAAGACTAAAATAAAGTCTGAAACTGTAAATCTCCTACAAGGACACATGGGGGAAAACCTACATGACACTAACCTTGGTGAATTATTTCATGGTTACAACACAAATAGCACTAGAAACAAAAGCAAAAAACAAACAAGTGATTTATTTTCTATCACTCTCATTTTGTCATTTGTCTTTTCCAGAATTTCATTATAAATGGAATAATAGAGGGTGTACTTCTTTGTGTGTGACTTCTTTCACTTACATATATATGACAAGCTAATTCATATATATATATATTCCTCTGCATTATATATATATATATGTGTGTGTGTGTGTATGTATATACATACATATATATGACCTAGAATAGTCAAAATATTTGGGGAAAAGGACAATATTATAGGACTCATACTTCATTATTTTAAGGATTATTATAAAGCTATAGTAATAGATGCTGTGGTACTAGATAAAAACTGACATATGTTTGACTGGAATGTTATAGAAAGTCCAAAAATAAACCCACATACATATGGCCAGTTGACTTTTGTCCCAGGTGTCTAGGTAATTCTACAGGCAAAGCATAATCATTTCATCTAATGGTTTTGAAGTAACTATCTATCAACATGCAAAACAATAAAAAAAGAAGAATGGAACTCAACCTTACAGTACACGATACACAAATACTAACTCACAATAAATTATAGACTTAAACATAGGAGATAAAATTATAAACATTCTGGAATATATATATATGAAAATATTCATGATCTTAGGTCAGGCAAAGACTTTTAAAATACTGTATAGAGACCACAAACTGTAGAAAATTTAATACACTGGATTTAATCAAAGTTAAAAGTTTGTCTCTTCAAAAGGAACTGTTAAAAAATGAAAAAAAATAATAACTTTTTGAAAACACTAGAACATATAAATAGCAAAGAGGATAAAGTGAAGGAGAAATGTGGTGAAATCCTAATTAAGGCTAAATGTTATTTTTAGAATTGTAAGAAGTTTGATTTACCTTCTAGTCTCATGAAATGAACAATTTTTACTTCATCTTTCCCTTCTACTTTTCCCCGTAAATTTGTGCAAATCTACTAGAACCCTTCAGTTGAGCATTATGAATGCTCAGGCATTGTGTTTAGATTCTAGGGGGAAAGTCCCTGCCACATATGAAATAGGAGTTTTGGGCTAGAAGTCAGTTCGAATGCACCTTCCAAGGACTTCCATGATCTCTAGTCTCCCATGTGAACATTAGAGATTTGGATGGAATATTTACAGTCATGAATAGTTATGATCCAGAACAATACTTTTAGACAACAGACAAAAATAAATTGACAATAGCTCTGTTTTCTTTTTGGCTACTTTTCTCTATGATCTTATCTCAAATGACAATAAATTTGAAAATAATACTTAAAAGATGAAAAGGCTTTTCAAATAGTTTTCCAAGTACCATTTAAAATGTTTTCTATTCTTTTATGAGTTCTAGATATTGACAATAGAATTTAAAGAGAGAAAAAACATCTTTCTGGCATTGAAACAGGCATAAAGTAGATTTCTTTTAGACTTACAATAAGGATTAGCTTTAAAGTATCAACAGGATGCTGCTATTTTATTTTAAATATCTGTTCCCACACTGGATACCCCAAATATTATATTTTAATCAAGTAACAGAGTGGTTAAAATAAAAATGTTTCAAACTCACATACACTCAATCATTAAATGAGTCATAAATGACTGAAACCTTGAAAACTGACTAGATGATTAGCTTAGAAATTTGAAAGATCTCTTTATCATGATATAGCTTCTCTTTTCCCATCAGAAAACAGTACATAACTAATAATACTACATTTACTTAGCTTCTGATCATCTTCTCCAGCCCAAAATAGACTCTAAAAGTACTAATAGACATTCTTTTATTCTTGAACATACCCACATTGCAGAGATATGAACATTATCTCCTGTGAAAACTTTCATTAAACTCATTTTACACTCCTGTCATAAGGCTTTATTAATAATATAAAAATACTCGTCTATGATTATTCTCATGTTGTCTGCATTTTGTAACATATTTAAACTCCACATACCATTGGTTACCTATATTATTTGCACTTGGAAAGTATATGTATGCACATATCTGTTAACATTTATACTTTATATTCAAGGTATTTTACTATTTTTACATATTATGAGTCTTAAAGTACAAATGTCAAAGTGTTTCCACTACACCTTGGCTAACTGAATTTAAATAAAAAAAATACCTTAATTTACCTGATACATCTTATATATTCAGTATAATAATGCCACATCCTATGCAGTGAGAAAGCAAAGTCTAATGTAATACCAAAGCATGAGTTAATACTTAAGCATTATCTCATATTTTCATAAATTATTCATTTAAGTACTTATTATATAACATATTTTTCTATTTCTTTTAACACAAGAGAATAAGAAAATCTGAATATTCAACATGCCCTTTCTTCAACATTGGCTTTTTTCCCTTCCTACTAACGGTATATAATATACAGCATAGATCCTAAAACAGGTCATTAAAATAATTAAAAAACTAGTTTTCCTAATATTTTCTTCCATTTATCCCCTAATAAATTGTTATTTTCCAAAGTGTATGTCAAACACACTTATTTTTCCAATTTCACTCCTAGCACCACACTAAATACCATTATTTTTTTGCCTAAACTACTCTCATATATCTTAATATAGGTGACTTCTAAATTCTTGTTTATATATTTCTTCAAAGATTCAAGAAACCTATCTTTGTTCTCTTGCATAATATTATGTTAAAGAAAGATCATGCAAATAATAAACCTAAGAACATTGGAGTGACTATATTATCAGACATATTATTTCCAACAAGGAATATTACCAGAGATAAAGGTGGGTATTCATTATGATAACTATCATATATGACTATAACAACTTATATTACTTAATGAAATACTATCAACAAATGTATAATATATGCTCATTTCAAGTACTTAGGAAACGTTCACTAACATTGACAATATTCTGGATCATAAAACAAGGCTCAAAATTTTAAATCAATGGTTAAAACACTACTTCTGTTCCACATTATATCAAAGTGCCATACAGTGCAAAAGAAAAGAAAAAAAGCAATACAATAAAAATTAAATTAATTTAAACTAATTAAATAATAAATAAATAAATAAATAAGGGGATAATAAATAGATAATAAAAGGATACAAATTGAAAAGGAAGAAGAAAAACTATTTTTTTGTAGATGACATGATCAGGTAGCAAAAATAACTGAATGAATCTATAGAAAGCTACTAGAAATAGGCGGTTTTATAACATTATAGGGTACAAGATCAAAAAGGCAATTATATTTCTGAATATGATCAGTAATCATACTATATTTTTAAAATATTTTGAGACATTAAAAAGCTTAAACCACACAGGGATAACTTTAACAAAGATATGGATATGCAAGACCTCTATGTTGAAAAGAATAAAATGTTTCTGAGAAAAACTAAAGAAACCAAAATAAATAGGAAGATATACCATGTTTATGGATTTGAATATGTAATATTATTAAAATGGAAATTTTCCTCAAAGTAATCTGGACATTCAATACCACTAGATTCAAAATACATGCATACTTCCTTGCAGAAATTAACAATCTAATTCTAAAAATTTTGTAGAAATTCAAATAACATATAGACTAGCAAGAAAAATTTTGAAAAATCAGAACAAAATCAAAAGACCTATACATATTATAAAGCTGCATTAGTACAGAAAATGTAGTATTTGGATGAAAACTATAGACATGTAAGTCAACATGACTGAGTAGAGAGCCCAAAAATGGACCTATACATAAATGGTTAATTAAATTTCAAAATGAAAATGTTAACGGGAAAAGATATAAAAAAAAATTAGTTGTGATGCCTATGCTGCACCATAGACAAAATTAAACTCAACTGTACCAAAGAAAAATCACAAAATTCTTGAAGAAAATGTGGGAGAAATCTTATTTCCTTAGGATAAGTAAAGATTCTTAGGTCACAAAAAGCATTAATCACAAAAGAAAAAAAAAGATAAACTGGAATTTATTTAAGTTAAAAGATTTTGCATTTAAAAAATTTCTCCTTCAGAAAATGATAAACAAGCCAGAGTGGAAGAAAACATTTCTAATAAGTATACTTAAAAGGAACTTTTATCTAAAACTTATTTTAAAAAAAGCTTTATAGCTCAACAACAAAAAGAAAATGCTCTTTTTTTTTAAATGGCAAAAGATCTTAGTAAATTTTTCACGAAAGAAGGTATATAAGTGACGACATGAAGAAATTCTCAGTATCATAAGTCATCACAGAAATGCAAATTAAAATGACAGTAAGACATCAGCACACCTCTACCAGACTGGCTAAAATTAAAACTTTCCAAAATATCAAATATTAGTGAGAATGTGGGGCAACCAGAAGGGGTAACACCCTGCTGGTGAGAATATAACGTGTACAACCATTTCAGTTTGGCAACTTCTTGTAAAGTTAAATATACCTTTAACATATGATTCAGTAATTCCACTCTTAAATGACTACACAAGAGAAATGAAAACATATTTCATGTGAATGTTCACAGAGCCTTTACTTAAAATGTTAAAAACTAGAAATCTTTCAAGTGTCATTAAATAACTAATGACTAAACAAATTGTGGCACAGACTTTAAAGGAATACTAAATAGCAGAAAGAGCAAAAAAAGAAAATCTCTTGTAATCTTAAGGCTCCTTGTTGTAAACTTTTTGTGATTAGTGTTAATAAAAGCTGACCAAAAGAACATAAAATAAATTTTACAAAATAGTAACAATGATAGAGTCTTCAGGATTATCTTTCCTTTTTTTGTGCATTTATAGATACAAGCATTGGGCGTTATATTAATTCGAGTAAGAAGATGGATGATAGAAGTATTCTTTATTTTTAAGTAAGAAGATGGATAATGCAAGTATTCTTTATTTTTATTCGGTAATATTACCGAATTTTTGGATCTCTGTGCCAATCACCACATTGTGATCTACCAAAAAAATATTTTCAACGATCTTAATAAAATGACAAATAGGAAATCACCTGATTTGTTAAGGAATTTGTTATTTTGTGACTACTCATTCTCCTTTTCAGTACCAAAACCAATGGTTCTAGTTGCCCTTTGTTTGGTATCCTAGAGCATTTTACCAGGGCAGTATACCATAACAGATTTTATTTTTTTTTAAGACTTTATTTGTTTATTTGGCAGAGAGAGAGAGATCACAAGTAGGCAGAGCGAGAAGGGAAAGCAGGCTCCCCGCCCAGCGGAGAGCCTAATATGGGGGTCGATCCCAGGACCCTGAGATCATGATCTGAGCTGAAGGCAGATGCGCAACCCACTGAGCCACCCAGGCGCCCCACCATAACAGATTTTAAATGGATAAACGCCGAACCTTTGTTTTGTAAATTATGAAAAATAACCTAAATATAAAAAAATAGAATGAACAAAGAGTGTTTTCAGGAAGACAGTTTTAGAAAAGAATATGGGGGGGACCTAAGTGGTTCCGAGTCAGTTAAACATCCAACTCGATTTTTGCTCAGATCATGATCTCAAGCTCATGAGATCAAGCCCCCCATCTGTCTCCACACTCAGTGGGGAGTCCACTTGAGATTCTTTCTCGCTCTTAAATAAATAAATACATAAGTAAATATGTATTTATATATTTATAATATATAAATAATATATAAAATATAATATATAAATAAATAAATATGTATTTATAAATAAATAAATACATCTTAAATATGTATAAATTTATACATATTTATGTATAAATATGTATAAAATAAATACAGAAGTTGAGGAGTTGTAAAATAATTCCCTTAAAACAATTCATGCCACAGAGTACCCTTTACAATGACTACAATTAGGGGTGGCATCCCTAGGTCTGAAGATCTCCACTCAACAGCTTTCCATTCTTACCTCTTGCTTCCTGGGGTCCGTTCTCTTTACAGCAGCAAACCAAGTGACCAATATTTTCAGCAATAAAAATTATATTTTAAAAAATTCTCTCTCACTGCTATCCATTCAAAACTCTCCTATATATGTCTACTGCAGTTAGAATAAAATACAAATTCCTCAACTCAGAGGCCAGATTCTTCTCTCATTTTGCACTTTTCTCCTTCTCCATATCTGTGTTCTGGATGTATATACATCCTTCTATTCCTCAGACATAAGAAGTTCCCACCTACCTTGGCCTTTGTCCCCTGGTTACTCAACCTAAAGCAGTCCCTGTAGACATCCCTTATTTTATTAATGTTTCACCTTCCAAATATTTATCACTGTTACTACTGCTTTTCTCCCTCTTCTAATGTGCTTCGTGACAGCAAAATCAAAACCTTTTGTCTTTTTTTTTTTCCTCTCCGCTACCTAGAACTGTGCCTGGTAGGTCCTCAAAACATTTTCTCCAATAGGGGAATGAATGCCAAGTAGTTTTTATAAAGACTGTTTTTATAAAGACTATTTTTTAAAAAGACATTTTGTTGTTGTTGAACAATAACAATAAAAAATTATTCTATTTTCCAATGTAAATTTATTGTTTCCTAAAGCTAAAGGATGCACATGGTATGTTTCTCATTTGGCTGTACATCTCTAAGGAATCTTTGACTGCAACACAATTTAGAGAAGGTAGAAATTTCAACAAGTTCAAATAATTGCATAGTAGCTTCCCTGAGGACATTTCTGACACTGTTCCTAGGTCTTGTTCATAAAAGAGCTTTCTTAAGTGACTTTAATAGACAGCATTCCTTTGAAAACTGTCACCTCTAGACCTATGGCTTTATTGATTTCTACACTGTTTTTACTTTTGTGGTATCAAAGTCAAAAACAAAATGAAGATCATGCTAAATGGTTGACTGTAGAGGGAATTATTTTCTCCAAAGAATTGCTGTGATTTTGAACAGGGTAAGAGGAGGCAGTAATTATTGTCCTGAGCTGAGCACTAAGTTCTATTATGTCTATAGTAGTATTTAGGACATGATGATGCTGCAATTAGTAAGAACTGACTATGAAAAAAACAGTGGACAAGATAGGGAGTTATAAATTGAGAAAGTATTTTATTTTATTTTATTTTTAATTATTTTATTTTATTTATTAGAGAAAGAGAGAGAGCATGAGAGGGGAGAGGTCAGAGGGAGAGCAGACTCCCGCCGAGCAGGGCTTAACCAACAAGCCACCTAGGTGCCCCTGAGAAAGTATTTTAAAAGATAAGGGTCATTATGAAGTAGTTGAACCTTAATGGAAAAGGGAATAGAGCAGGGGTTAGGATATTGAAAGATATGAAGATCTGAAGAAAAATGTGTCCAAAGAGAAAATGTTCCCCCTTAAACTCCTGATAAAGTCATCATGAAATAAGATGGAATAATCCCACAAAGAAAATAAGTCATATATATATATATATTTATATATCCATGTTCAGAAATATTGTGGGAGACCTAAGTTCCATTTTAATTTCTTCCAATTGTTTCCTTCACATATTAATACAAAATCCATTTATATCTAGTGCTAAGATTTTCCTTTCCCAGTGATAAAAGCCAATTAAAGTTCTGCATACATTTCAAAAATCAAACTTCCAAGGAAACTGGAAAGTGGTTTGAAATTAAAACTAAACAAACAATGAAAAGATACATTCAGAGTAATTTTTTTTAAACAGCAAATATATGTTATAATTAGGTGTTAATAATTTTACCTACATAAAGGAATGATATTTTTCTTATTATTGCTATGAAATCCCAACAGGCCTTTCTTAGTAAAAATAGTGTAAAAGATCTAGAAAAATATATCTGACTTTTTTTTTAAGTAAACAATTTTCCTGTTTTGTGGTTTTAAAAAAATGTTTTGAGGAAAAAAGGTGGTTGTCTTTATTAGCTCAGAAATAATGTGTTTGGTAAGTCAATCCAGTTGCATATTTATAGCATCATGATCAAGGTCATTACAATTAGTAATGAAAATGCTAAAGTTTTCAAGGTTTAGAATTTAATTTTTCAAAATTTGCATGCCTGTTCTTTTTGAGTTCTGAAATGTCACTTTATCAGATTATGAATGTCCAAGCAGGAAGTTGTGAAAAAAATAATGGGGAAACTTAGCTTACACTTGGAAGAATAGATTTTGAGCCTCGATTTTATTTCTTGTTAATCATGTCGTGTGATGTTATTTTTTAAGTATTAATTTTCTCATTTGTAAAAAGGAGGACCAAGAATAATTTCCTCAAAGTATTGATATAACAATTGAAAATATGGCTATAAAGTCATTCATTAAAATATCCTGTACAGGTCAAAAGGAAGCATATATACTGTAGGATTCCATTTATATGAAATTCAAGAAAAGCAAAACAAATGTACAGTGGTAGAAATCAAAAAATGATGATGGGGTATTGGGCTATTGAATGGAAAATAACCCAAGGGAGTATTCTAGGATGATGAAATGTGCTATACTTTTATCTAGGTGGTTAAAAGTTTATATACAATATAAAAAGTCATAAAGATGTGCACTTAAGGTTTATGTATTTTGTTGTAAACTGAATCTCAATAAAATAAATAAAAGGAAGGTATTACCATGCTCCTTAGCATTGCCACGAGGGCAGTTATGACTGGCTCCTTATCTACTTTTCTGTCTTATACTCAAGTCTGACCATTCCATTCTTCTCCTTCAAAAATTGTTTTGAACCAATCATTATTTCCTGGCCACATATTTGCCTTTAACAATTAAAAAGAAATTGTAAAAGGCCCACCTCTTTGCTTATTTACACTCTATTCCAACCTTACTGAACCAACTCCAAGTCCTCCCTCATAACAGATCCTATACGTCACTCTTTCCAAAAATCTTCCCAGAAGTATTCTACACAGATAATCAGATAATTCCCCATTGCAGGGCGACCTTCGTGGGCATACAACCATAGAGATAGTACAGGGCCCCGTGATTAGAAAGGCTTTACACTTGGCTAATGTTATGCTATAGCCATCTTGAAATTCTTAATTTTTTAACAAGGGAGTTTGTATTTTCATGTTGCTCTGGGTCCTGAAATTATGAACTAGGTCCTGATCTTCTGACCTTTTTCTGACCAGTATCTTTTTGTTGGGATTTATTATTTACTTCTCCGACTCTTTAACTTACTAAGAATCCCTTTAATCATGACTATGACTTTCCATTTCTATTTCAAGAATCCAGGGGCACCTGGGTGGCTCAGTGGGTTAATGCCTCTGCCTTTGGCTCAGGTCATGATCCCAGGGTCCTGGAATTGAGCCCCACATTGGACTCTCTGCTCAGTGAGGAGCCTGCTTCCTCCTCTCTCTCTGCCTGCCTCTCTGCCTACTTGTGATCTCTGTCTGTGCAATAAATAAATAAAATCTTTAAAAAAAGGAATCCAAACAACTCTTAGCATTCAATAGGCAGTGCATGAATATTTATTGATTGATAGAATAACTAATTGACCCATTAACTGGGTGAATTAATTAATAACAGAGTGAATTAGTCAATGTTATTGAGTAAGAGATTGATATGGCAAGTTAAGAAATGATAAAGGAGTTGAGTACTAAACTGAAAACTGTATTTGCTCATTAATCAGATCTGCAAATTCATTCAACAAACATTTAATTAAGTACCTATAGTGTGCCAGAAGATTTGATTGGCTGACAATCACATCCATCATTTCCCATCCTTGATGGACTGATTTGACTGTCCTCCTTCCTATATGCCTGGGGAAAAGAAACAAAAACCACTACCTCTTTGCAGTACATTGGTCCCTAAAGACCATGGCAGAAACTGAAAGTAAAGCTGGGCAGAATGAGTTTTAGGCATGCTGCCATATTGTTTTCAAGCCTACTTTCTAATTTTCTTTTAAACTTTAACTCATTTTGTATCCTTATAAAATCATTCCTTGGCAACTCACTTGGCAATTTGTTCCTTGTCAATGAAGTGAGAAATGGAGGACAAGAGGAAATGACTAGGGAAGTCATATTGGATACATCGCAATATCCATTTTGTTTTGGAAGCACACCCTCTAAAAGGCAACTGTTGGGGACACCATGATTTTTACTATGTGCAAAGCCCACTATGTTCAAAGCTCAGCTCTCACTGAGTTTTCCTCAGTGGCTTCTGGGTCTCTTAATAAATGGGCCATGTTGCTATCAATAGCTATATCACCACTCCCCAAACCCATTCCCATACCCAACCCAGAAAGTAACTTAGCATATTGTTATTTTCTCTAAGAATTTGCTTGCAATCTAGTCCTAACATATTGTCTCAAAACAATTTGTCTCCCTTCCCTTAAGAATTTTTTTTAGCTGATGAAAAATTATACTTTTTGGCATCCCAAACTGCCCTGCTCAAGCAGAGACAGTGTCTGCACCACCTAGGGAATTCATCACAGCGCGGTGTGTGACAAGATGCACACTCTCCACAGATTGCTGGGGAGTTGCATTTCCTTATGAAGATAAGGTACTATAGGCTCCATATCATTTGCCTTCTGTGGAGCTAAGGCCTTCCCTGTCATTTCTAGTGTTTTAATCCTGTGAGCCTGAATTTCATTTCTTTCCTATTTTCACAGGAAATTAGAATCACTGCATTAATCACAGATCTTTGAAAGCACAGTTTTTAGTCTTCCTTCTCATATATATCAGAAAAAGTTGTCCAAATGAGATGTAAGCTAATATAGACCTCGAGCCCTTCTACTTGCAGAGTTTTTACTTAGTTTCTCCCAAAGACTCTTTCTTAAACGTTTGCACTGAAAGATACAGAAGGAAAGCTTTTTTTTTTGAAGTGAACATTAAGTAATACTTATGAAACTTCTATTGAATGTAAATGTTGCTTTAAGGGTTATGAGTGCATTGAAATCACATTTAAAGTTTTATAATAATGATTTGTGCCAATAATTCTAGTATATTGTGATGTTAATTCAGTTTATTTACATACTGCTGAAGGTGTTGAGAGGAGGTAACTGGTTACACTATACCACCAAACACAAGACTGGATAAAATTTATCTATCATCTACCTATATTCACACACATATACATACAACATACTACATGAGAACAGTGTGTGTGTGTGTGTGTGTGTGTGTGTGTGTGTGTATACTTTTTTTCTTGCTATAATTTCCAAGAGAAATTATTCACATGGGGTATTTTATAGCTCTGGTTGACCAGAGCTTTCATTTTCATTTCATATCAAACTTTCATTTTCATTCACTGATCATTTCTTCATAGCCCTTATGTAGATGTGTTTCAATGACCGAAGTTCAGATGTTGGAGTCTCCAGGATTATTTCCATAGACCCACCCACCTACTTCCCTACACACATTCACTTGCTCTGTATTCTCTTCTAGTTCCTTGCTTTTAAATAAAATTTCCACATTTCTATCTTTTTTCTGAACCCCTTCTGTGAACTCCAAACTCAATTACTATTGGGGCATCTTCATCTGGATATCAACGAACATTTCAGAAATAACATGTACAATGTGAAACTCCTGATCTTCCCTTCAAAGTCTGCTCTAATTGCAGTCCATCTCATCCTTTCAGTTGCTCAGGCCAGAAATCTTGGAGTTCTGTTTTGTTTTTCTAATTTCCCTTTTTCATAAACCACATAGAATCTATCAGTTAATCTGTTGGCTCTTCACTTTAAATAAATTTAGAATCTAAACACCACTCATCCCTTCCTCCCTTGCCACCCAGTCCAAGCCACCATCATGTTTTGCCTGGATTATTGCTAGTTTTTCCCGACTAGGTAGCCCATTTCTATTTTTGCTCCTATACTTCTAAGAAAGCACATGAGGAACAACCAGCTCATAGGTTCTGTAAAGAGCTCTTTTGAACAAATACAATGCAATGTCCTTAAAATATATTTCCTTTTTTATCAGTTGTAAAGAATTTATTATATACCAAGTAAAATATGATTTCAAAGGAAACTTAGAACTTGATTCCAAGTAGCTATCTCAGAAATCTGAAAAAAAGAAGAAGATGTAGACATAAGATAAAAATAAAACTCAAGGGAACAATTCTAAGTGGAGCTAAGGTAAATATCCTTCACAGGTTCTACTATGATTCCACCTAAGAAGTATACTATTGATAGCAAAAATGCAATTTTCTTGACTCTGTTCATTAGGACCTTCTCTCACCACTGTATTTAAAAGTCTATTAACTTGATCTAAGCCCTCACTAGCTTTCCTTATTGCCTTGATCTTGTTTCATGTCACTTCATAGTACCATCAACATACATTTAGTTGTTTACATTTTATATTTTGTACTGTTATTTTCCCCTATTAGACTATAATGACATGATGGTAATGTTTTGGTTTTTGGTTTTTTTGTTTTGTTTTGTTTTGACATTTTGTTCACATTGCATCCCTAGGTCTAGAATAATGCCTCACATATAGTAAGTTGTATTGTTCAGGTCCCAGAAGAAAATAGAATTCTACTTAAATAGTGAGGATTTTTTTTAAGGTAGAAATTACATAGGGAAATGTGTAAAAACAATAAGGAATTTGGGGCACAAAATTAGCAACCATAGAAAGTCATTATAATCCTGACAGCCTAAGAAGTAGGGAGGCTAAAGAGGTACTAGAGCTCAGTAAGAGCTAAGGCCATGGTGGGGGTTGCCTGCCAGAGTGGTAGGCCTGTATGAAAAGGGAATGGCTTCAGTTCCACAGCTTGAAGCATCAAGGGAGAAGAGGATAAATGCCCTGATCTCCGTGGTCTCCTGCCTTTGAATCTCCTGCTGACACTGTCCACTGGCCGAGCCCAGTGAAAGTTTGAGATCAAAGGAACCCAGGAATTCAGGCCAGGGGCCCAGGCTTCAGAGCCAGGCAGAGAAGGATGGAGAAGGATCTGAGGGACAATCAGAGAACAACCAATATGCATTTAATAGTCATGGAAAAAATGGAAGGCTTAAAGTATGGTTTCAAAGGAAATTGAATCCAAATGACTGTTTATCTCAGAAACTTTTAAGAATGCTAAGAGTAAAAAATCACAATAAAACTCAGAAAAGGTAATTCTGAGAAGGGTAAGGTAAGGAGGTTATTTACAAAATAGACACTTTGGTTAAATTAAATGCTCACACAGATGGGTAGATATACATGCCCCAAAGTTCATAGTTTTGTGTAAGTTCTGTAACTGACTGTTACTCCTCCATTTATCTCGGTGGCTTTCAATGATCACATCATTAATTCAACTCCCTGCCATTGTGCAGCTCTAAATTGCTCACCTAGCATGCAGGTAAGGCATAAGGGCTTCACAATGACCACCCATCAGATAACAGGGCCAATCTGTAAATGCCATGCAGTTCTGTCCTTCCTGGTTGTATACTCCATTTTTGGTGAACTCTGCTTTATGCCAAGAGATCTAGGAATGTAGTGGATGCCAGGAAGCCAGAATAGCAGACACCACAGCCATCACCCCCTGCGTACGAGAGAAAAAGTAAAACTCAACTTTCATATCTGAGGTTTGAGGAAGGGATTCTTTTAAGTAGCAATGCCACCTGGAACTAGAATTTATTATTTCTGTAAATAGTAAGGAAACATAGGTAAGAGATGAAAATCTCAAAGCAGCTACTGAGCTTTTCTGCTCTGAAATCCCAGAAGCTCAAAGAACTTCCCTTGGCAGAGCTATACTTTATACTCTGTCTGCAGATTTACTTCTGCATCGGGAAGAAAGTCAGGAGCAAAACCAGCATGTGGAGAGCCCAGGAGTTGGAGAGTCAGGGTTATGCATGTGTGGCTATCTTACCTCTTAAGTAGCTGGGTTTGGAAAGAAAGAAATAGAAAAAGTTGGAAAACAATAAAGGGAGAAATATAGTTACCCATTTTTATGTTCATGTAGATGAAAAGAACATTCTACTGTTCCTCCCTTTGCTCTCATGAAATGCCCATGAAATAGGGCATTCAGGAAAAAAAAAAAAGAAGAGACAGAGAGACAAAACAGCATGTCTCACGCCATGTCAAGGTGCAGGCCCATCAATTCAGCAGCCCAGAGAACTCTCCTTTCTGCAAAGAGCCTGCCACTGAGACAACATTATTGCTGGCTTTGACTTGGGAAACTCTAAAGGCATTTTTTTTCCCTGTAGCTATGAGGTGCTGACCTCACTGCTAGAATTGGAAGATAAGAAAAATGTTTTAATCCTTATGTTAATTATTGAAATTAGAACTGCAAACAAATATTTTGGGAAACTTCAAGTTGCTTCCAAACATGGCACTTTCCATTTTAAGCCCAAACTGTAATTGTGTATTCAAAGGCTCAGATCTTCCCTAAGATTCATGCATTATGTATGCCGTACTTCCCTGGGACACCGAGGATATCACGCTCCACATCCTGCTGAAATAGGGAAATAATTTCAGACAGAGTTTGACTTGAAAAAGTATCAAAACCTAAAAAAGAAAAGAAAAGAAAAAAAACCCTTGGAACTCACTTTTTCAGATTCAGGAACTTTACTAATACAGAGGGTTTCTTTAGGTAAAAAAAATATATGAAATTAAGATGATGTTGAAATAGCACATTAACAACCACAGAAGTACACTCTTTCGTGTAAAAAAAAAAAAGGTATTTCTGGAAGAGATTATTATTGACCGATTTTCAGCACACTTCTTCTGTAAAGGGCTAGATATAAATATGTAAGGCTGTGTGGTGACATGATCCCTATTTTAAACACCCAACTCAGTCCTTGCAGTGCACAAACAGCTGTATGTAAATAAATGGGCGGAACTGTGTTCCAATTAACCTATATTTACAAGGGCGGGAGGTCAAAAGGATTTCACCAGCAGGCTGTGCTTTGACAACTCCTGATGTTGAATATACTTTTACAGATTAATATTTTTATAAGGTAAGTTAAATGTTTGAAAGCACTACTGCTTACTTTGGTAAGTTGATTACTCCTCTTATACATTCCTGGGCTGCTTCTGTCAGCTGGGCAAGTACAGATTTCCCCACATCGGCATCAATTAAGGAGGGAGAGACTTACATTGCCAACTTCAAAGTGCTCCTGGGAACAGATCAAGCATCTTGTCTGTATTACGTTCAACATTTTCATCATCAGGTTTCATAAAATCTAAACAGTTTCCAAAGCCGGGCTTACAAAATATTCTCTAACTTCTGCCTCAAAATCATATATTAATTTCAGCCATTTGTACCCAAGGCGTTTCCACTGCAGTGGCTTTCTGCTGCTTCAGGGAAGGCCAGGTGAAGGGAATTTGAATGTCTGTCTGTAGCAACTTCACATGGAGTTCCATTTGGAGATCTCCGTTAAATCAAATGAAAAGGGGCAGAATGTAATAACATCCATTTAGATTCACTGCCTAATTCTCATTTAGTTCTGATTTCTTTCAGTCTCTGGGCACATCTGCCAGGGCTTATTTTTATGGCTGATCTATGGTAAAGGTTTGACTAAGATACTTCCATATTTTGCAATGCTTACAATATATAGCCCGGGGCAGAGGGCAGAGTTTAAACTCTGCCAGTTCAAGGTCAAAGTAAGATATTTGGGTCCACCCAGCCAGTGAGGTTGCTCAACTCACAGCCAGCCTCCTGCTTCAGCTTCAGCGCATCTGAGAAATCCAAGGAAACAGACTGCTTTCAAAACAAGCTCTACTTCTCCTTGTCGTGCCACAGTACAGGTGTTTCAACGGTATCAATGCAGTCTGTCATCATAAACTAGAAAATTCTGAATAACTACAATTTTTCTATGTTCAGAAGTAAGGGGAATTTTTCATTTAGGAGCATCAGCTGATGCTCATGAAAATGCATTTATCTAATTGCTTTCACTCATATCACTTAATGTGCTGTACTCTGATGACATCTCTAATACAATCTTGAAAACAGGTAAATTCTCGTGTGCTGCATGGAAATTTAGATAAATGCAATTATTTAAAATGAGTATGGGGAGAATTTGACCATTATATATACTTGATTTGAAACAGCTTAACACTAAAATCACTGATCAGCCAGCATTATTTTGCAAACTGTAGCTGGGAAGGCCAAATGGCATATGGTGAAAGAATTCTTCCACTAGCCATATAAGGATAGGTTTCAGCAGAATAGGAGAATGTGGTGAATGCTGTGGTTGTCTCTCCAAGAGCCTTTCCTTCTCTTATTTAATGAAATGTGTAAATTTTTGGGTAGTATCTGTTCTGTATCACTCAATCAAGGTAATCCCATCTCTCTGCTAGGCAAGTGGTTGAGATAATCTGTTCTATGCCAATCAGCACACAGTGTTCCCCTGATACTTTGCACCCATTATCCTGGCCAGTAAGACAGGAAGAAAGGTTCTAGCAGCTATATGAAAAAGGTTACTCACACATCAAGAAAGCCATGCCATGCCTTGAAGACATCATTAAACAGTTAAATCAATCATAAAGCTAGACCATCTGGTTATATGATCTAAATAAACCCTTAACAAGTATAATGTATACTTTTAAATTATAAAGTACTTTAAATGTATAGGAAATTGAATACTGAGATGGATATACCCCAGTATCTCATTTATATTGGAAATATCAATACTTTTTTATATTGATACCAAATCTTTTTTTTTTAACTGTTTAAAATGTTGTAGAATGTCTTCCACATTTCTATACTTAAGTACTTAGAAATAGCACTACCATGGAAACATTATTGATAAATTAATTCTGTATACAAAAGGCAAGATATGTCTTTCTAGCAAGTTCAGGTTAAAAGCCCAAGACAAATGTGGTAAGTACAACAGGTTTGCTACGGAACATGATCAAAGTGATATGAATCAGCGTGGAATGTGAACCAATTTGAGAGTCTTATATCATACTAGGATCACAGGAATAAAAAATGTACAACAGAAACAGAACAAAATATTTCCCTTTATCATTCCTGACTAAAGATATGCTAATACTTTGATAAAAATGTCCCAGGTGACCTGCATCACCACATCATGTGGCACATTTGAATGAGTTCTCTTCATGTCCTCATTATACTGTGTGTACGGGATTCCAGCATGAAGGCTTATACTAAAGAGCGGTAATTAAATTAGAAGAAGCCAAAAGACCTTGGAAGCCATCATCCTGCAGCCCAGATGAAGCTGTCCAGGCAGGCAGCTGGGCCTTCTTATAATGGTCCTTTTTCTCTTTGCATGATCCCATTACATCTGCCACCACAGATCTGTGAGTGCTGTGCCAACAGCTCCAATGACCAAGACACACCTAACTTCAAGTCAAACTGGACTATTAGCTCAATTACATCTGGTCTTCATTGTTTCCAGGATTTCTGGAGCCCTAATGAAGGTAGGCTAATGCTGTCCTACATCCCACCTCACTTAGTTTCATTTGAAAAATCCACCTTCCCTCAATTTGTGTACAAATATGTGGAAATATATGCAAACAATCTTCTTGCAAAAGTGTATACATATTTGAAAATACACATGTAAATATTCATGTCCACTGTCCTCAAAATCTCAGAGGCCAGTAGCAAAAAATCATGTAGGGAAACCATATTAGAGCTCATCTCTAAGCAAAATAACTTATTTTTTTTTTTTAAGATTTTACTTATTTATTTGACAGAGATCACAAGTAGGCAAGAGAGGCAGGCAGGGAGAGAGAGGAGGAAGCAGGCTCTCCGTGGAGCAGAGAGCCCGATGTGGGGCTCAATCCCAGGACCCCGGGATCATGACCTGGGTCGAAAGCAGAGGCTTTAGCCCACTGAGCCACCCAGGCGCCCCTAAGCAAAATAACTTATTGGTATTGAATTCAAAGTATCATTTAGAATGTAAAATTATATGCTGGTAGTTTAATTTCTTTTCATTCTCTATTTCATCATTTACCCCATTTATTTCAATGTTGCCAAACTAAATGTTCAAGTGTTGACATTCTTTTTAAAATAAATGCCATGGGACGCCTGGGTGGCTCAGTTGATTGGACGACTGCCTTCGGCTTAGGTCATGATCCCGGAGTCCCGGAGTCGAGTCCCGCATCGGGCTCCCAGCTCCACGGGGAGTATGCTTCTCTCTCTGACCTTCTCCTCGCTCATACTCTCTCTCAAATAAATAAATAAAATCTTTAAAATAAATGCCAGTGTTTGATTATATTTTGTAATATATATTTTTGTTTCCTTTTTTTTAAAAAAAATATTTATTTGAGAGAGAGAGAGAGAGAGTGCATGCAAGATGACACAGCCAGTGAAGAGACAGAGGGAGAGGGAGAAGCAGGCTCCTCACTGAGCAGGGAGCCCAGCATGGGGCCAGATCCCAGACCCTGGGATCATGACCTGCGCTGAAGGCAGACACTTAACCAACTGAGCCACTCAGGTGCCCCTATCTTCTCTTCTCTAGGCCTTTGTAGGTACTGATTCCTTGTTGAATACACAGATGGATGAATAAATTAATAAATGTTAAATGCTCATATTAAACACTTGTCTTTACTCTTTGAGCAACCTTCTTGGCTATGAGAAATAAAAATAGTACTCACATTTAACACACATAAAATGGTCTTCAAATCATGGGTTTTAAATCTATGTTTCCTAGGGTAAACCGGTATTTAACTCAAGAGTTGGCAAATTCAATAGTGGAGACAAAATAAGAAGCTATGGAGGCTCTATTTTGAATACTGGAAGAGTTATTCGCCAAGGGTTTAACTCAGAAAAGGACAAGGACTTGCAAAAACAAACAGTCAATATATGTCATGATGATTGATGCAGAAAGGTCAGAATTTTAAAGACTGGACACATGTTGCCAACAGAGAAAGAAATTAGGGGCTATTAGTGTATCTGGGCAGACATAAGAAAGTGCCAGTCAGATCCAGACATCTATAGAACATGCACAGTATGTTCGGTGCTTCTCAAATGTTGATGTTCATAGGAATAACCTGGGGATCTTGTTCAAAATGGTAATTCTGATTCACTATGTCTGGGAGTGATTCTACATCTCCAGCTGGCTTTCAGATGATGCCCATACTGCTGGTTCATGGACATACATTTCTTAGCAAAAAAAAAAACAAAACCCAGAATCCTTACAAAGAATAAAGAAGATCGAGGTAACAACTGTGCCTCACCAATGTATATGCTGTGTCTATAACCTGCTTATGTGCGCATACACACAACATTCATTCCATAGTTTAGTCTCAGCTAGTCCTTTTGTTGCTCTTTTGAAACCCTGAGCTCAACAACCAAGATTGTTTAAAGAAAATATAAGTGATATTTGATCCTTATCATGAGGTCTGATTGGTTGATCAGCTAAGCATCCTTTTTATGTCAACTCCATTTATGATGAAAAGGAAATGTATTGGATGGACAGTCTTAGGAAAGCTACAAATTCTCCGAGCATCAGTTGCATCATGTATAATTCGAGCCATTTACTTTGCTCTTCTCACTGCTTGCTCCTCTAATTCTAGCTGAGTTACTGGAAGAGGTGATTAATCCTTATGAACCTCAGTTTCACTATTTTTAAATTATGGATAAAATATGACTTGTAGAGATCAAAAAGGTGACTATATTTAAAGTTCTTAGTACAGTCTTTGGTACATCATGAATGCTCATTAAATGACAGTGTTATAAAAAGTAGTAAAATAATCCAATATATTATCCATTTTCTAAAGGAATTTTCAGGTTTACTGTTACTGCTATGACTCTAAAATTAGCCTTTTGGCTGTGGGTGTGTCTGTGGATAGCTATAAAGCTTCCCATTCCATTATGTATTCCCTTCTGTCACCTTGTTTAATTCTATTCATTGTATCTTCTTACTAAGAAGCTTAGTATTCAAGCCTAAAAATGTCCTTGTAAAATATCATTCTTTATTATGCCAATAACTCAGAAATGTAGGTCAAGTAAATACAAGTGGTGTGTGAAATGAAGCCTTCAGAGTTAATAGTGCTACTGACCAAATGGTCAAACATTGTTAGTGTGATTGTAACAGCCTGGAAGAGCCATCCTACCTTCAGAACAATGCTTTCTTCTCGTTTGCAACAAATACTCTAGGAGTTGGGGGACAGTAATTTTTACTTTCAGAAAAGCCCACCTCTTGCCATATTTACTTTCATTTGGTGTAATACAGTTGTGTTTCTTCAAGTTATTGTTTATAAGACTAAACTGTTATAGAACACTACAAGTAATTAGAGTGTTTGCTGCACATTGTGGGCTTCCAGACCCTGTAAGAAACATCATGAATCTTCCTTACAAACTTATAAATAGATGGAATCAATACACAGTGAAGCCTCAAAAAGTCATTTCATAATAGTTTAGAATTTCTGATTTATTGGACATAGGTCTGAATTTGTTGTTGTTGTTATTTGTGGAAGGAAAAATGTTTAGCAGTATAACAAGGTCATTTACCTTTTTTTTTTCATTTACCTTTTTAAAGGAATGTATTATCATTAAGGTATTTTCTTTTTTAAAAGATTTTATTTATTTATTTATTTGAGAGAGACAGAGCACAAAGGGAGAGTGAGAGGGAGAAGCAGACTCCCCGCTGAGCAGAGAACCCCAATGTGGGACTCAATCCCAGGACCCTGGGATCATGACCTGAGCCAAAGACAGATGTTTAATGGAAAGAGCAACCCAGATGTCCTATCATTAAGATATTTTAAATGGGTCTAAGGGGATACAGTGCTTTACACACCAACATTGCTTTCAGTTCATTAAAGCAGACTCGTCAGATCTTTTTTCTTTTTTTAAGATTGTATTTATTTATTTGACAGAGATCACAAGTAGGCAGCGAGGCAGGCAGAGAGAGGGGGAGAAGCAGGCTCCCTGCTGAGCAGAAAGCCCAATGCAGGGCTCAATCCCAGGACCCTGAGATCATGACCTGAGCCAAAGGCAGAGGCTTAACCCACTGAGCTACACAGGCGCCCCTCGTCAGATCTTTTTTGACAGTATTTTTAATGTATGTTCGTGAAAATTATGAAATAAATTGTTCAGAACCATACAGAAGGTCTTCATTGAGAAGTTGCTAAGGTAGGATTGGTAGCTGAACATTGCTAGGTAAACTGTTAAATTAGGTTGTATAACTTGAGTAACTTACTTTGTGGAAAAAGCTTTCACTTACATAGACTGAATTACCTTCCCATTAAAATTGCCTTGCTTAGGGGTGCCTGGGTGGCTCAGTGGGCTAAGCCTCTGCCTTCAGCTCAGGTCATGATCCCAGGGTCCTCGGATAGAGCCCCACATTGGGCTCTCTGCTCAGCAGGGAGCCTGCTTCATCCCCTCTCTCTGCCTGCCTCTCTGCCTACTTGTGATCTCTCTCTCTGTCCAAAAAATAAAATTAAAAAATCTTTTAAAAAAATTGCCTTGCTTAATACCAAGGCCTCTGAAATCCAAGTACTGCATTATTGAACTAGTCACTTTTTTCAAATGTGTGCACATTACTACTTCAATACAACTGAGAGATTTTTAAGTGCAAATATAAATATTTCATTTGCAGCTTAGAGCTATAATTTATCCAGTCTGGGTAACCAGTTGCTGTACCTGTGCAAAGGACACTCACAAGAATTACATCATTGGGTTTCAAGTGACTAAACACTAGATTAGAAAATAATACTAGATTTAGATTATATCACCATTTAGAATTATAAGTAGGGGTACCTGGGGGCTCAGTTATTAAGCGTCTGCCTTCAGCTCAGGTCATGGTCCCAGGGTCCGGGGATCGAGCCCCGCAAAGGCTCTCTGCTTGGCGGGAAGCCTACTTCTCCTTCTCCCATTCCCCCTGTTTGTGTTTCCTCTCTCCCTGTCTCTCTCTCTGTCAAAAAAAAAAAATCTTTAGAATTGTAAATATAATATACTGTTATACTTCAACCTGGATATTTTTATAGCATTTATATACATATATACATTTTTATACACAATGATAATTTTTTAAAGATTTTTTTTTTTGAGAGAGAGAGAGCACAAGAAGAGGGGAGGAGCAGAAAGGGAAACAGGCACCCCGCTGAGCAGGGAGCCTGATGTGGGCTTGATACCAGGACTCCTGGAGCACAACTTGAGCAGAGGGCAGATGCTTAACCGACTGAAGCACCGACTGTGCCCCCCACAATGATAATTTAAAAATAGTAGCAAAATATTAAAAATGGTTTTATCTTGATTTTATAAATCTAATATTTAAAAAAACGACAACAACAAAACACCTCTGCCCAGGTTTCATGAGTGCATGGCTATGCACCGAAGGCAGCTGTTCTCAAACTTGGGTTTGCATCAGACTCAAACGGAGGGAGAGCTTGTTAAAAGAGCCTCTGATTTAGTAAGTCTGAGTAGAAACTAAGAAATTTGCATTTCTAATAAGTACCAGAGCTGATGCTAATGCTAGTCCTGGCAACTATATTGTAGTCACTGTTCTAGAATATCTTAACAATAGTTGTAATTATTTTTTAAATTTCTAATAATACTCATATATACATATTATGTATGTTGGATTTTTAAAGATTTACTAAGTTGTAGACTCTGTGCTAAAGAATGACATACATTATTACCTTTGATTCTTTTGACAAGTAGCTGTTTAAAGTTTTCTGTAGAACCAGAGAGTAAGTATTTTAAAGTTTTAGGCCATCTGATCTCTAATGCACATTCTCAACTCTGGTGCTGCAGTGAAAGCACACGTGGACAATGCATATATAAATGGGGATGGCTGTGAACCAACTTTATTTATAAAATGGGTAGCAGGAACGATTTGGCCTATGGAGCATAATTTATAGACCCTGTTCATGATAACCCTATACATTTATAGAGGAGGAAAGAATAGCAGAAAGTAAATGCAGAGCAAGTGCCTCATTTCCATTATGAACAAATGCTTCAACATGCACCTCCCTACTTCTGAGTATTATTGCATTGGAGCCAGAAGAGTTCACTTCTTGACACGAGTTATCCATAATAAGGAACTCCTTCCTCTGCTTTTTTTCTGGGTCATCTCTTCAAAGACAAATGTCTTTTTACTGTTACTAGGTTCACTATTATAACAGGCTTATAAGCTGAGACTTCATGGTGCAAGTCTTGGTTCCAACTATTGGACAGAAAGCAGAGCTATTACACAGCAGTTGAACACTTTAATGACTGTATGTATATTATTAAATAAAGCTATAAGAAGCTAATCTGTTATATATGTTTATTATTTTGCCCAACAGTAATTAAATGACTATTATATTCAAGGGACAATGTTGGGTCCTAGTGTGGAAGACAAGAGAATACAGCATGATTCTTTCCAGGGAACTTAGAGTCCAAGTAAGGAAATGCAGTAGATATAAATCACTGTAATACATATTGACTTAAGAGAGGTAGAGGCTAAATATTTAGCAATTTAGAGAAGTTAGAGATCACTTTTCACTGGAATTCAAATCAATTCAATTAACGTTCATCTATTGAATGTCTATTTTGCCTGAAATTTTGCTAGGCAACTCACAGAATACAAAGAAACATGTTAGGTTTCCTGTTTCATGAGTTTAAGATATTATTAGAAAAGCATGAATACTTTCTTCAAACAACTAAAAGAAATTCCAAGGGGCTAATCTCAAAAGTATTCTATAAGCCATATAACATAGCTAGTCATAAAAACCAAGAGTAAAGAAGACCACTATAAAATCTAATTAGGCTCTGAAGACTTACAACATATGGAAGGACCAAAGCATAGGGCTGAAGTTTGTGTTTACATAAGAAACATTGCAAAAGTGTATTAACATGTAGTATTCTACTTGACAAAAAAACCAACACAATTTTTGAACAACATGGTATAACTATTACCCAGCTATCAATAGGGTCAAAGACCTTCAAGTTTTAACATTTTATAATCTAAAACAAAACTGCTGTCATAATGTGTACAGTCAACATACAGATCTTAGAACTCTTATGATAGGATTGTATGATGCATAGGGTGAAGACTTCTGTGGTAACTATAAAGAGATGAGGGATAATTAAATCTTCAGAAAGTAACTGGCGCTGGGACAAAAGCCAGTTTGGTACGTATATGCTCTAAAGCTCATAGTCTCCAATACAGCAGGAACAAGCCTTTAACGGGAATGGAACAGTAACAAAAATTAGAATCCCTTGATACACACAATAATTTTTCATTTGCATTTAAAAAAATGACCTTCAGTATATTTTTACTATTTCAGTATATTAACAATGTATGTACTCCTTGCTTCTCCTCCTTCCTCCATTTTTCTCCTTCATAACATTCTTTTTAAATGCATCATGTTGCCATTTTGAGGGAATGGTTTGCTACTATATTAGACATTTTTTGTCATTTAAGTTAAATCTAAACATACTACCATTAATCCAAAATATATTTAAAGTATCATGGTGAGAAAAAGCACAATATTTCACACATGTAAATCAAATGGAAAGTAAAAACTATTTTCCTAGCATCGAAATAGGTCAGTAAAAGGTAGTGTGTTTTTACCTGAATATAGTATTCTCAATTATAGTAATACTTTCTTTAACTGCATTCTTGTTTCATTGTAAACATGTTATCCATCTGTTACACGGATGCCTGAGGCAAATTGTGCCTTCCTGAATAAGACCCTACTTTCAGAGGTGAAATTTTAGGCTCTCTCATATTCTATAGATTGCCTAAAACTCGAAACATTAAAATGCCACAACATCAGGTTGCAAGAATTATGGGAAAAAAGATTCATTTTGTCTCTATGTCAGGTGGAGTTTATTTATTTTTTTTTTAATTTAAAGTGCCTGTTTTCCCTCCTGTCAAAGTTGTGCAATGCATAATAATGCTTTGAGGGACCCAGGAAAAAACATTATACAAACTCATTAGCACACAGATTAAGCCAACAGAAAGAAATTACTTTATCTTTTCATTTAAAGACTATCATTCTGGTGCTAATGGATCGGTATATTTTCACAAGGCAGAGGTGCAATGTTAAATAGTATGATATTCAAATAAGACCCTTTTCAGAGGGAGAATGCACACATTCTATAACTAGCTTCCCTAACACACACTCATTAAGACATGCTTATTATTATTATTATCATATTATTATTATGATTATAGTTATGGTTACTAACTATAATGCCCATAGAAACTATTACAAACATTGCAATAAAAAATTTCTTCAACATGTGACACCCCCACTTCCCATAAAGGCATCTTTTCTAAGGAAGGGATATGTATTATATTCAGAGAGCAACCCTAATACTGACAGGTTTGAAGGTTGGCAAAATTCACCAAGTGAATTAAATACATTGAATAAGCAACATTAATCTATATTGTGAGGGATCAGTAATGAACAATTGACAAGCTAAATACAGGCTTACAAAATATTAAATGTTTTAAATGATGCAGTTTAGATGCACTCTTAGTGAAAAAATTATATATTATTCTTAGCTTTTAATGCTATATAAGAAGAAAAATAAACATGTTATGCAGTATACTAATTTGTTAATGTTAATTTTGAACACAGATTACATTCTTCTACCATAAAACAGAAAATTAAGCCTGGAGTCAATCAAGGATATTATTTAAATAAATTTCTTGGGGTCCTGGGTGGGTGAGTCCATTAAGCCTCAGACTTCTGCTCAGGTCATGACCTCAGGGTCCAGGGATGGAGCTGGCAGAGGGCTTCCTGCTCAGCAGGGAATCTGCTTCTTCCTCTCCTTCTGCCCTTCCCCCTCTGCTTTTGCTCTCTAGCTCCCTTGGTCTTGCTCCATCTCAAATAAATAAATGAAATCTTTGAAAAATAAAAATGAATTTAAAAAATCTTTCTAGAGCAGTATTAAAACTAGTTCAATAAAGTAGTTGTGAATCTCTTAAAAGGAAAGTTGCAACTCAGCTTTAGGGCAAATATTTCTTTACTTTAGATGAAAACTGATAAGCTCAAAATTGGTAAAAGAAGATTGCTAAAGATGATAAAACAAAAGAGATGTTGTGTTTTATATGCTATTATGGAATTTTTTAAAAATCTGAATGTATAGAATACATATACCTAGTTTTAAATTTGAAGTCATTCCAAAAATATTCATTAAATAAGTTACAGCTGCAAACTTAAAGAACATTTCAGTGGTATAGATAGCTAAATATTTTGGAAATTATCTGCCTAGGAAGAAAACATTCTTTCTGACTCAAATCACAGTTATCAATAAACATGGCTGGACATTTTGACCCCTTTCTATCAGTTATAAGTTAAAATGTCCATGCATGATCAACAGATCTAGAAAGGATATACAGAAATTGAGCAATTCCTCCCTGATATGTCTTTTTATTTAGAATTTAGCTTGAAGCAAAATGTAAGCCCTAGCTCTGGTTTCCTCATGGTAATAGTAAGACTGGATTCAAGATATGGATGCCTTTATATCTAGTACACAAATAAATTTGCCAGTAAATAAATAAGTGAATCCTACTGCTAGCATGACTAAATAAATCTATAGTATGTTCATGTCTGTGATTCATGTAAAAAGTAGCACTATTATAAATCTTATTTTTTACTTTATAACTTGTAGTTTGGGGTTCATATTTATAATCAGTAATATCTTTTTCAGTAATATCTTATTTTGTAGGGCATCATCTATCACATGAACCTCCTGTTCAAATATACTATTACTGGTCCCAAACTTCAATTCAGTGTACAATAGAACCCCTTGGCATGCTGCAAAAACAGACCCCTGGACCATACACCCCTAGAGGCTCTGATTCAATACATCTGACATAGAACCCAGAGTCTACATTTCTAACAAGTTCACAGATGCTGCTGCTTCTGTTCTTCTACTCTGAGCAACAGAACTAGAGGATGTCTATCTGGAAGTCAACTATTTCCTTAAAGATATAGAGTATATTCACTTGGAGGACTGTCATGGGCTCCCAAAATACATTCCATTTACGTAATAGAGCCTGTATTTAATTTTAGGCTATTTCAAATAATTTTCCAATCTGATAAAATTCTTACTATAGTCATAAGATGTGATAACAAAACAATAGAGAACATTAGTAAACTAAAAATTCTTTTCTGTAATGTCTTCAATTACTTGATCAATTACAGTAGTGAGAAATTTTTAAAAGAAATATGGTTGCAGGGTGCCTGGGTGGCTCAGTCGTTAAGCGTCTGCCTTCAGCTCAGGTCATGATCCCAGTGTCCTGGGATCAAGCCCCACATTGGGCTCCCTGTTCAGTGGGAAGCCTGTTTCTCTCCTGCTCCCACTCTCCTTGCTTGTGTTCCCTCTCTCGCTGTCTCTCTCTTCATCAAAGAAATAAATAAAATCTTTAAATAATTATTAAATAATTAAAAAAAGAAATATGGTTGCTTAACCATTACTGTCAGATGGGTAAATACACTTAAAAACTGTACATCAAGAATTATAATTCAGCTCTATGTAGAAAAATAGAATTTAAAAGATTGACTTCTTGTGTCAGCTTCAAGATGTAAGAAGCTTGGAAATTATCATCCCCAAGCTTACAACAAGAAAAACACTTGAGCAAACTGAAATTCAATGACCTTTCTTAGATCCTCTCAAATTGAAGCTACAGGGCAAATCACCACTGCCAAATCCAGAGAGACAGAGAGTACCTGAGACCAGCTTACCTGAAGGAGAAGCTCCTGAAGCCAGTAACTGATAGGAACATTTAAATGGAAATTTGATGAATTACTGGAGGTTGAGTTAGACCAGTTAGAGAATTAGGATCTTGGGGGCTGAGTTTTAGAAGGGAGTCCCTACACTCTCACAGGTTTTACCTCCAAGAATCCCATCAAGTTCCCAAGTATGAAGATTGGAGAAAAACCTACATCTATGTTGGGCAGATGGAGGTGAAAAGTAAAAATTTTGAGTTACGCCTGAGGTATTCTCCATAAGAAAGTCCTGTCATTCAAATTATGGCTTGAAAAAGCCCTAGTAAAACAAGTCCAGGTCAAAATATATAACAAAGCAATACAACTCAACACCCCCAAAATTAATAATCCAATTAAAAAAATGGAAAGAACACAAGAACAGACATTTCTCCAAAGACGACATACAAATGGCCAACAGACACATGAAAAAATACTCAACATCACTCATCATCAGGGAAATTCGAATCAAAATTACAATGAGATGTCACCTCACATCTGTCAGAATGAACATGAGTAATGTATAGAATTCTTGAATTCTTGTATTTGAATTATTGTATACCAACAGCTGATATAACACTACATGTTAACAATACTGGAATTAATATAAAAAACTTAATTAAAGACAAAAATATATAAAGCAACTCCAGGCCACTCCAGCTTTCTGGCTCCAGCTAATGGAAATAAAAACAAAAAGGTCAATGAATTCTTCTGAAGGTCACAACCCATGAACTCAGGCCAATAAAAGGAAATAATCATGGGGGGACAAGATGGTGGGGAAGTAGGAGGAGGCGCCGTTTCAACCTGTCCCCTAAAGTGAGCTGATTACCTACCAAGGAACTCCGATCACCCATGAAATCAGCCTGAGATCAGAATTATACACGTCTGGATCTCTACGGGAGCAGAAGACGCCAGTGGGCAGGTAAAGCGGAGTGGGAACACTGGACTGGGATCGGAACATAAACAAAAGGGGGAGGGAGCCACCAGAAGTGACCCATTGGAAAGTGATACCCCAATATGAGAGCCTCCTGCATCTGGGGACCAGCATTAACTTGAAGTCTGGTAGAAAGCACTCAAAAAGAGCACAGGATCGCTGGGGTAAATTGAGGGAATCAGGGCAGTTAGGGACAGGGGCTTAAGTCCCCTGACTGAGAACAGACACCCCTGGCGCTGAGCCAGAGGGAGTGTGGCGGAAAAACCAGGTCTTGGTCCCTGAGCTGCCAGCAAGAGCACCTAAGGGTGTGGGAGCCCCGCCAGCTGGCAGAAACAACCTTTTCGCCTCGCTATCAGAGCCTGAGACAGGCCCCACACCCTCCCCTGAGAGAGGTGCATGGAAGCGCCAGCCCGGAGCTCTCACACCCGGAAAGTCTGAGTACTCCCAGCCCTGGCCAGCGGGAAAATCTCAGTGTGTGATCACCGGTTGGAACCTCTCTGTCAGTCTGGAGCTGCCCAGACAGCCGCTGCTGTCATGGTCTTGCGTACAAGAAGGAGTTCCTGTGTCCCCAGAGACCGCAGCTGGGAACTGCTCTGCCAGCAGCCAGGGGGAAGCTTGGGTGCTCTGCAGCACCCAGAGGGGTACGGACTGGGGCTTCTCTCTGGGAGGGAGGGAGATCTGGGTGCAGTCTGCTTTCCTCTAAACCTCCAAGAACCATCATACGGAGAGAAAGGGAGAGAAAACAAATGAACAGACATAAAAACCTCCAGAGAACAAAAGCCTGAAAGACTGGTTTCCTCAGAGCCCACCCCCTTGAGGGGGGCGGGAGGACTTAACTCAGGAAACACTGCCTGAAAACCCACGTGGCAGGCCCCTCCCCCAGAAAGCCAATGGGGGGGGGGAACCCACAAAATAACAATCACTACTACTTCATAGATACAACTTTTTTTTTTAAAGATTATATTTATTTATTTGACAGACAGAGATCAAAAGTAGGCAGAGAGGCAGGCAGAGAGAGAGGGGGAAGCAGATCCCCACTGAGCAGAGAGCCCGACGTGGGGCTTGATCCCAGGACCTAAGATCAGGACCCGAGCCGAAGGAAGAGGCTTTAACCCACTGAGCCACCCAGGTGCCCCATAGATACAACTTTTAATTTTTAATTTGTTCCCACTATTCTGGTTCATTTTTTAATTTTTTTTTATTTTTTATATAGATATTTCTTTAGCCTATTTACCATCACAGTGAGATGTCCAGTACATCAAATTCCATAATAACCTTTTAACCTGAACTTTTTGATACATATACCTGTGTTTTTCGTTTGCTTTTCTATTTTTTAAATTTTATTTAAATTTTACTTTAGTTTAGCTTAGTTTAGTTCATTCTTTTATTTATTTTTATTTGTTAATATTCATATAGAGTTAAACTTCAAGGTAATCACCTTTCCCCAATCACTGCTACCCCTATAGGTAAACCAATTTTTAATCCCCCGTTATCTTAGGAAAGTTGTGTCCTTTAAAAAAGATATCAAGATACATCCAGGAAGAATCGAAATAACCTTCCTCGCCCACACTGAGAATTTATAACCACTCTCCCATCTTTTTCTTCCACCAGTGTTTCTGTGTATTTGTGTTTGTCCTGGTAGTATATAAATCTTCTACTTGGGGTTCTTTTTGATGAGGTTCATTTTTTGTTTGTTTGTTTTGCTTCTACATACATATGTATATTTTTTTTCTTCTCTTGGCCTATACTTTTATCAGTCTTTTTGTTTGTCTGTTTTTGTTTGTATACTTCAAAAACCTTACCTTGGGGCCCATTTGGGCTGAGCCTTCCCTTTTATCCTTCTTTCTTTTTCCTCTCTCTCTCTCTCTCTTTTTTTTCTTCTTTCTTTCTTTCTTTTTTTCTTTAGTTTGGGTGGGAACTCTTGATTGCTCAGAAGCGTTCCAGGGTGCACCTTGATTGCACCACGGTCAATACATCCATCTACATCCATTCAGCCATCTCTCACCAAAATGACTAGGAGGAGGAATGGCCAGCAGAAGAAAAATTCAGAGGATGGGCCCTCTGCAACAGAGCTAATGGCTACTGACATAGACATTATGTCGGAAAGGGAATTCAGGCTAACAATTATCCAGGCAATAGCTAGGTTGGAGAAAGCCATGGATGACCAAACGGAATTGATTAGGGCAGAACTGAAAGCCGCCAGGGATGATGTTCACAATGTTAGGGCAGAACTGAAAGCCACCAGGGATGATGTTCACAAGGCTCTCAATGAGTTCCAATCTAATCTAAATTCTCTAAAAACTAGGGAAACTGAGACAGAAGATAGAATTAGTGATCTGGAGGACAAACAGATAGAGAGAGAGGATCAGGAGGAAGCCTGGAAGAAACAGCTTGGAAGCCATGAAAACAGAATCAGGGAAATAAATGATGCCATGAAACGTTCAAACATCAGAATTATTGGAATCCCTGAAGGAGAGGAGAAAGAAAGAAGTCTAGAAGATATAGTGGAACACGTTCTTCATGAAAATTTCCCAAATATCACAAATGGAAACAGCGTTCATGTACTAGAAGCAGAACGGTAACCCCCCCACCAAGATTTTAGATTCTCGACTCACCTCGAGACATCTGATAGTAAGAATGAGGAATTATAATTCTAGAGAAACTCTCCTGAAGGCAGCTAGTACAAAGAAGCTCCTTACGTACAGAGGAAAGCCCATCAGAATAATGTCAGACCTGTCCACAGCAACCTGGCAAGCCAGAAAGGGCTGGCAAGATATATTCAGGACACTAAATGAGAAAAACATGCATCCAAGAATACTTTATCCAGCAAGACTGACATTCAAAATGGATGGAGAGATAAAGAGTTTCCAAGACTGGCAAGGCTTAAAAGAGTATGCGACCACCAAGCCGACACTGCAAGAAATATTAAGGGGGGGTTCTATAAAAGAGGAAAAATCCTAAGAATATCATTGAACAGAAATATAGAGACAATCTACAGAAAGAAAGACTTCAAAGGTAACATGACGTCAATAAAAACGTATCAATAATCACTCTCAATGTGAATGGCCTAAATGAGCCCATAAAATGACACAGGGTTGCAGATTGGATAAAACGATAGGACCCATCCATATGTTGTCTACAAGAGACCCATTTTGAACCAAAGGATACACCCAGACTGAAAGTGAAGGGATGGAGAAGCATCTTTCATGCCAATGGGCCTCAAAAGAAGGCCAGGGTAGCGATTCTCATATCAGATAAATTGGATTTTAAACTAAAGACGGTAGTCAGAGATACAGAAGGACACTACATCATCCTTAAAGGGACTATCCACCAAGATGATCTAACAATTGTATATATCTATGCCCCCAATATGGGAGAAGCCAATTACATAAGAAAACTATTAATCAAGATAAAGAGTCATATTGATATGAATATATTGATAGTAGGAGATCTTAACATGCCTCTGTCAGTAATAGACAGATCATCCGTGCAGAAAATCAATAAAGAAACAAAAGCATTGAATGACACATTGGACCAGATGAACCTCATAGATATATACAGACCATTCCACCCTAAAACAACAGAATACTCATTCTTCTCAAGTGCACATGGAACCTTTTCCAGAATAGACCACATACTAGGTCACAAATCAGGACTCAACTGATACCAAAAGACTGAGATTATTCCCTGCATATTCTCAGATCACAATGCTTTGAAACTGGAGCTCAATCACAAGGAAAAGTTTGGAAGGAATTCAAACACCTGGAAGCTAAAGACCACCTTGCTTAAGAATGGTTGGATCAACCAGGAGATCAAAGAAGAACTTAAACAATTCATGGAAACCAATGAGAATGAAGACACTTCGGTCCAAAACCTATGGGATAGAGCAAAGGCGGTCCTAAGGGGGAAATACATAGCCATCCAAGCCTCCCTCAAATAAAATTGAAAATCCAGAATACACCAGCTGTCCTGCACCTTACAGAACTGGAGAATCAACAACAAATTACACCAATTCCACACACACACACACACAAAAAGAAGGGAAATAATCAAGATTAGAGCAGATCAATGAGATAGAAACTAGAGATACAGTAGAATGTATCAATGAAACTAGAAGCTGGTTTTTTGAAAGAATCAATAAGATCAATAAATCATTGGTCACGCTAATCCAAAAGAAAAGAGAGAAAGCTCAAATTATCAAAACTATGAATGAAAAGGGAGAGATCACAACTAACACCAAGGAAATAGAAACAATCATCAGAATTTATTATCAACAGATATATGCCAATAAGTTATGCAACCTAGATGAAATTGATGCATTCCTGGAAAACTATAAACTCCCAAAATTGAACCAGGAAGAAATTGACAACCTGAATAGACTGATATTTAGTAACAAGATTGAAGCAGTGATCAAAAACCTCCCAAAAAACAAGAGCCCAGGACCTGACAGATTCCCTGGGGAATTCTACCAAACTTTCAAAGAAGAAATAACACCTGTTCTCCTGAAGCTGTTTCAAAAAATTGAAGCAGAAGGAAAACTTCCAGACTCTTTTTATGAAGCAAGCATTACCCTGTTCCCCAAACCAGGCAAAGACCACACCAAAAAAGAGAATTTCAGACCAATATCACTGATGAATATGGATGCTAAGATTCTCAACAAGATTCTAGCAAAAAGGATCCAACAGCACATTAAAAAGATCATCCGCCATGACCAGGTGGGATTCATCCCTGGGTTACAAGGATGGTTCAACATTCGCAAATCAATCAATGTGATAGAACAAATCAATAAGAGAAGGGAGAAGAACCACATGGTCCTCTCAATTGATGCAGAAAAAGCATTTGACAAAATCCAGCATCCGTTCCTGATTAAAACACTTCAAAGTATAGGGATAGAGGGAACATTTCTGAACTTCATAAAATCTATCGATGAAAGACCCACAGCAAACATCATCCTCAATGGGAAAAAGCTCACAGCCTTCCCGTTGAGATCAGGAACATGACAAGGATGCCCACTCTCACCACTCTTGTTCAACATAGTATTAGAAGTCCTAGCAACAGCAATCAGACAACAAAGAGAAATAAAAGGTATCCAAATTTGCAATGAAGAATTCAAACTCTCCCTCTTCGCAGATGACATGATTCTTTATATGGAAAACCCAAAAGACTCCACCCCCAAACTACTAGAACTCATACAGCAATTCAGTAATGTGGCAGGATACAAAGTCAATATACAGAAATCAGTGGCTTTCTTTTTTTTTTTTTTAAGATTTTTTTTTAATTTGTCAGAGAGAGAGAGAGCAAGCACAGGCAGGCAGAGAGTCAGGCAGAGGCAGAGGGAGAAGCAGGCTCCCTGCTGAGCAAGAAGCCCCATGTGGGACTTGATCCCAGGACGCTGGGATCATGACCTGAGCTGAAGGCAGCTGCTTAACCGACTGAGCCACCCAGGCATCCCAGAAATCAGTGGCTTTCTTATACACTAACAATGAAAATACAGAAAGGTAAATTAGAGAATTGATCCCATTTACTATAGCACCAAGAACCATAAGATACCTGGGAATAAACCTAACCAAAGAGGTAAAGGATCTGTACTCGAGGAACTACAGAACATTCATGAAAGTATTTGAAGAAGACACAAAAAGATGGAAGACCATTCCATGCTCATGGATCGGAAGAATAAACATTGTTAAAATGTCTATACTGCCTGAGCAATCTATACTTTTAATGCCATTCCAATCAAAATTCCACAGGTATTTTTCAAAGAGCTGGAGCAAATAATCCTAAAATTTGTATGGAATAAGAAGAGACCCTGAATTGCTAAGGAAATGTTGAAAAACAAAAATAAAACTGGCAGCATCACGTTACCTGATTTCAGGCTTTACTACAAAGCTGTGATCACCAAGACAGCATGGTACTGGCATCAAAACAGACACATAGACCAGTGGAACAGAGTAGAGAGCCCAGATATGGACCCTCAACTCTATGGTCAAATAATCTTCTACAAAGCAGGAAAAAATATACAGTGGGAAAAAAGACAGTCTCTTCAATAAATGGTGCTGGGAAAATCGGACAGCTATATGTAGAAGAATGAGACTCGACCATTCTCTTACACCGTACACAAAGGTAAACTCGAAATAGATAAAGGACCTCAACGTGAGACAGGAATCCATAAGAATCCTAGAGGAGAACATAGGCAGTAACCTCTTTGATATCAGCCACAGCAACTTCTTTCAAGATATGTCTCCAAAGGCAAAGGAAACAAAAGCAAAAATGAACTTTTGGGACTTCATCAAGATCAAAAGCTTCTGCACAGCAAAGCAACAAAGCACAGTCAACAAAACAAAGAGGCAACCCACAGAATGGGAGAAGATGTTTGCAAATGACAGTACAGACCAAAGGTTGATATACAGGATCTATAAAGAACTTCTCAAACTCAACACACGCAAAACAGATAATCATATCAAAAAATGGGCAGAAGATATGAACAGACACTTCTCCAATGAAGACATACAAATGGCTATCAGACACATGAAAAAATGTTCATCATCACTAGCCATCAGG
>PISX010016079.1:0-47453 GCA_004024625.1 Mellivora capensis
CCCCCAGCATTACCTTACCTAGAGTTTATCTAATGCACATTATACCTCCCCTAGCTGGGATCTTTTGCCATCACTCAGAACAGCAATGAGACTTTCAAATGCAACTTCTAAACAAAGTGTGCACAACTGGATGCTTCCACTGTGTTTCTCTACCGTTACAATAGTATGGAGAAAAACCTCTTGATCAACTCACCCTAAGGGAACTCTGAGCCTGAGAAAGTCAGTGTTACATTGTTTATAAAAGAGCCAGGAAGATGGCGATTCACAGACATGTACCCCTGGGGATAAAAATACATTATATGTTTATAAAAAAAAATTTAAAATTTTTAAAAAAAGAGCCAGGAAGAAATTGATGTTTTCATGTTCCTATTTAGTGTTCACTCTTCAGATTTATCAGTCCAAGGAAAGATATTTGTCTAATGTTCCTTTTTTTAAAAGATAATTTGTCACAACAAAGCATTTTGCTTAAAAGTGTCCTCAAAGAGACTATAGGTTCTATATCACATTCCAGGGGTTAGGAGTGAAACAGATGCCACAAGAAAGGTACACAGTCCTTGGGTATTTTCATAGAGAAAGATTACAAACTGAAGCTAAGAAAAGGATAAAGCTCCAAGAAGCAGCATCAGTATTAAGAGGGTTCCAATCTACCTCCTTTTTTTCTTCTTTTTGACACTTATGTGGCAGTTCTGTGACATTGAGCAAGTTAATTACCATCTCTGTTCCTCAGTTGCCTCCTAAATAAAACGAGTCCTTCACACCTGTCACCCAGAGGTAGGTGGCTAGTACAGTGCAGCAAGAAGTATGTTGCCCGTGGTTATGATTAAGGTGGGAGCGGGTAATTATGTCAAATGTTACACACAGTTCAACTGGGTAGGGCTTTGGGTTTGTGATATGGGTTTTACTGATTCATTGGTGAAATGAGAGATTGCTTTCCAAAACAAGGTTAAGCATCAAAATTAAGTTCAATATCATTAAAAGAGTGAGCAGATGGTGAGGAAGCAGGCCATTCTTTAAAAGAATTTTTCCTCAGAAATTGAAGCAAGAGTGAGGGCTGTTGATAAAGAGCCCATAGGGATGCAGGAATGGTCTAGATATCCTTTCTTTTGAGAGGAGGATCCTGAGGGCCTCTTGTGGGTGAATTTGCATCTTACCTCATTTTGTATGTTACACATAGAATTCACACAGAATTAATCTGAGTCCCACAACTCAGTATTGGGGACATCATCAAAAAATTGAGGTTTTTAAGACTGGAAAACTGAAAAAAAAAAAAGAAAAAAGAAAAGAAAATTTAATTTTAGACTGGAAATTAAATTAATTTTAATTTAAGACTGGAAAACTGAACCTCAAAGACACTAAAAGTCTTGTCCCAAGTCCCACAGCAAGTAATGGCAGAGCCAGGCTACCATCCAGTTCCTCTGACTCCAGACCCAGGCTACACTGCGTCACCTCACTATGAACCATCATCTCTGCTTCTGGAGACTGTTTCACCTAGACATGGACATTGCCAGAGAGGATTTGGGAGCAACAACCATGGAGAAATAGATGCTTATTTTTGATATGGTCTCTGCTGACAAGACCTTTACTGAGTACTTTGTAAATGATAGGCATTTTTTTTTAAAAGATTTTACTTATTTATCTGTCAGAGAGAGCACAGGCAGACAGAGTAGCAGGCAGAGGCAGAAGCAGACTCCCCGCCGAGCAAGGAGCCCGATGCGGGACTCGATCCCAGGACTCTGGGATCACGACCGGAGCCGAAGGCAGCTGCCTAACCAACTGAGCCACCCAGGCGTCCCAATGATAGGCATTTTACATAATAATATCATCTGTAGCTTGTGAAGCCCTAACAAGGTTAAGGCACGATGCCAGGTATTTGCTAAGCATTTTCTCATTTGCAGCTCAGAACAGACCCAAGTGCTCCTGTTACTCCCGTTTTATACTTGAGAAAACTGAGGCTCAGAAAGAATGATGAGTTTGCCCAAGGTAACACAACTTGTAGGTGGCGAAGCTGGGATTCAAGCTGACACCAGACTGACTCCCAAATTTTCAAGCACTATATTTGACACCTGCCGACCATTTGACAGACTTTCTGCTCAGGTGTCTATCTGCATGGGCCCCAGCTGTACAGGTGTGGACTGTGAGGTCCTAAGAGGGTCATGCCCAGAGCCCCAGGAAACAGAGGGAAGCACATGACTCACAGGCAAAAGTCTGACTGGGAACAATCTGCTTTCCCGTGGATTAACATCTATCTCTGCTCTCTTTTTACTCACTAAGTAAACCCCTAATGCATGGTGCTGGCGCTCATCCAGATGCTGAGATATGATTCTAAATGGTAACTATATCTAAACAGATACGATTCTAAATGGTAACTATGAAAGAATGATTTGACAGTATTCCCCCACAAGCTTCCACACTGAGAAGGACAAAAGGGAAGGGAGAGTTAAGCAAATGAGCACAATGTTTTGTAACAGACCTCACATATTTTCCTTAACATCTCATCAAATTATTTTTCTATTTTCCTACAGTCTTATCTTTTGAATAACAAAACCAAAAAAGGTGATTCCATTCTTCTGCCACCAATCTCTAAGATAATTCAGGCTGACAACAAATTTCAGATAAAATATAAATTATGTCCCAATTCTCTTTGCATAATACCTTCCATAACCTAATATATAGATCAGTGGCATTATAAGCTTTATTTCCTTCCCACCCCATTTTCCCCAAATCAGCCTTGATCTCATCAATGTAGTACATGGGCTGTTTTCCTATAAAATCACCGTTCCTCAGTCTAGGTAGAATTTGGATCACAGGTCCTCTCATTTCTATAAGTTTTTCTTGGTGCTGCTGTTGTTTTGTTGTTGTGTGTAACTATTTTTACTCAAGCAAATATAATAATTTTCCTGGCTTTTGCTTCCCTTAAATTGTAGATATTCAAACACTCTATTACCCTGAAATTATTACAATTTGTATTCGGAAGCAATGACCTAATAAGTCACACATTTTATGCCTCAGTAGTCCGCTAGATTTGTAAATAAATGCCAGTCAATTCTGACAGCACCTTTAATGGTGTTCAGATTTCTTTCTTCTTTCCTAGGTAGTGCAGTTTGATGTTATCCATGTTTCAAAGGCATAATAAGAGCTAAGGAGTTTCTTACTGGTAGTTCTTTAATACAGATAAGCAAAAACAAAACAAAACAAAACTGCCCTATGCCAAAGTGTTATCTTGGCTGGATTTTTATCACGGTTTGTGAAAAAGCTTCCACTAAAATGACATTGAACTAATTCATAAATATGAAAATCATTTCATGATGATAATCAAATCATTTTAATAAAAATTTAAAGTGAAATTCAAACTGAATCTTCACCTGAAACTTGAACTTCTAAATTGCTGTTCATCTAAAGTCAGTTAAGATTTATGACAGAGACAGACGATATGAGGAAGAAAACAGATTTCCTTTATTATCATAACCTAAGTGCCATCTGGCATCATGCTAGGAAAAAAAAAGGGGGGGGGGGGGAGAAAGGGAGAGAAAAAAACAAAAAACAAAAACAAGAAGTCCAGTTTGGGGCTAGTCTTGGTCTAGATGTACTTATAGGATTTGATGAAAAAATCATACAAGATGAACTAGATATTGTCCAGTGCAGACTTTTAGGAAGAACTGTTGAAAACAAAATAAAAATAACAGAGGTATGGGCAAGTAATATTAATTACTCTAATGCAAGTAATGATGAGAGAGTGCCTCAGAGACAGAAAGGGACAGATTTATTGGCTGAGGATAGGAATGAGGATTTTCTGGTCAGCTTCAGAGATTCTTTTGGGACTGAGAATTGTTCAAATTGGTTTACCCCAAAATGAAAACTTGAGACAGAATAATGGTAGGTGGAGAAAAAGAGTAGATAATTAGAAGAAATCGTTGAAAAGGAATATTCAGAGCCAAACTGTTTTATCAGAAAATATTACAATTAGTAATGACTAACATTTTTTGATTTCTTAATCATGAGTCAAGCACTATACTCTGTCATCTCATCCTGTTGACAAACTTATGAATAGTTTTTATTATCTCTCTTTTTCAGATAAGGAAATAGGCACAAAGAGGCCTGGCAACTTGTCCAAAGTTACTCAATTATTATTATAACCTTGATTCAACCTCAGATGATCCAATCCTGATTCCAGAGTCTATATGCTTAATCAACATTACCAAGAAATTCCAAAGCAGTTTGCATTTAAAATAACAACTTTCAGGGGTGCCTGGGTGGCTCAGTGGCTCAGGTCATGATCTCAGGGTCCTGGGATCAAGGCCCACATCGGGCTTTCTGCTCAGCGGGGAGCCTGCTTCCCCCTCTCTCTCTGCCTGGTGCTCTGCCTACTTGTGATCTCTCTCTCTCTGTGTCAAATAAATAAAATCTTAAAAAAAATAAAATAAAGTAACAACTTTATGGTCATTATGGTCATAGGTCATAGGTATGGAACCTATGGTCATAGGTAAATTTAAATGAACTTCTAATAAGAATTCAAACCCAAAATGTTTATCAGAGGCAGATCTTGAAACTACAATTGATACCAAAGCACCATGCCTTTTCCTCATCTGTTGTTACAAAATAGAACTTGAAATCCTGGTAAGATTTGGAGAGTATAAAAAAATTTATGTTTAAAGAAAAAATAATTTTTTCTTACCAGGCCTCATAGAACCTTATTAGAAAAAAAAAATCCCTTCCTTTTCCTCTGATTTAGAAGTGACCCAACTGCAAATCAATTTAATTCAGTTCTTGAGAATAATCAGTTATTGGGCTCCTTTTGAAAGGAAGCACTTATAGTTTTGCTTCTCCTTAAAAATAAAGAACTCAAATTCATACTATTGCCATGAAATAAGTATACTTCAGAGTCAATAGCCTAGGAAGATATAACGATTAATAAAAAGACTAGAAGACATACTCCTTGCCCTCAAATTGTTTTCAAACTAGTACTGATGACTACTTCAAGTGCTACTGAGTTTCCAAAGGCATAGGGGGTTGTGTGAAGGACCCAGGACCCTGCCCTCTGCAAGTGACCTGATCATGGACAGGAGTTGTCTGGAGAGGACCACATGAGGCTGTCAAACAAATTCTTCCTCAGGAGTCAGCTGATCAGAACATATTGACCAAGTCCAAGGTTCTTGTCATTTTAAGACTTTATTTATCTGAGAGAGAGAGAGAGAGAGAGAGATTGCACAAGCAGTGGGAAGGACAGAGAGAGAAGACGACTCCCTAAGCCAGGAGCCTGATGCAGGGCTTGATCTCAATCTCAAGACTCTGAGATCATGACCTGAGCCCAAAGCAAACACCCAACCAACTGAGCCAGCCAGGTGCTTCAATTCTTGTCATTTTAACAGGTATTTTTTAGAGACTATGCCTTCTCAGAAGGAAAGAGATGTTGTAAGTGATGGACTGACAGACCAGAGGAGCTGGCACAGCAAAAGAGTGACTTCCTCCATGCCCACTGAAGACTATAAGGGTCTATATCTGGATATGATCCCTGTATTACCTTGGGCAAGTCACTTCATGTTTTCAGTGTGTTTCTGCATCTATGAAGTGAATTCTCATAATATTGACCTTGTGTTTTATTGGGAGTTTGAATGAAATGACACATATAAAATACATGTTGGCATGATGGGTGATCAATTCAAACTGATCATTGTGATAAAAGTATCACCTATGTTCACAAAGCCTTGTGCCACCATTTAGCTTTATGGTACATAACCATTTCCACTGTATTGTACGTGTGTGTGTGTGTGTGTAGTTTACTCAGATAAATTATAAGTCTCTTGTTTTAATATTAATTCCATCCAAAAGGATAGGGTCTCTGGCATTTAGGAGTTACAATTACACGATGAAGACTGTACACACACTGATGTATTAAAAATCAGAATGTGCTAAATCTCATACCAGACCCACAAAGTGCTTTGGGACCACCAAGAAAGGAAAGGCTAATTTTGACTGGGAATTTGGAACAGCAAGTAAAAGACTGGATATTTGATCAGTAGCTTAAGACGAGGGCTTGGATACTAATTAGAAGTGAGAAGGGAAAGTGGGGCGCCTGGGTGGCTTAGTCATTAAGCGTCTGCCTTCAGATCAGGTCATGATCCCAGGATCCTGGGTTCGAGCTCCGCATCGGGCTGCCTGCTCGGCAGGAGGCCTGCTTCTCCTTCTCCCGTTCCCTCTGCTTGTGTTCCCTCTCTCGCTGTTTCTCTGTCAAATAAATAAAATCTTTTAAAAAAAAAAGTGAGAAGGGAAAACAGATGTCTTAAAAATGACAAAGAGAAGAAAGACTCAATTTGGAGATTCGTGGAATATGGAGAGTGAGTAAGAGAGAGGAACATGACTGATAACCAGAATTTTTAAGCCCAGAAAACTGGGAAGACAGTGTTGGTTGAGGGATCACAGAGAAGGAATAGAATTGGTGGAAGAGGATGAGCTCGGTTTGGAACATGTTGAGTTTGAAATGGAGGGAAGACATCCATATAAGAAAGTCTCCTCGTGAGATATAAATTTCAACTCAGGAAAGGAATGTAGATTTCACAACTATTTTCACAAATGTGATCATTTAAACTTAGGCAATCACTTTAAGGAAAGAACAAATCAAGAATTTACAAGCAACTAGGATAAAACCAAGAAGCAGCTACACTTCAGGGCCACCTTACAGGTACAATTTTAAAGGAACCTTTGGGGACCTGGGAAAGAAACCAAGAAAGTTCAGAATCATAGAAGCCAAGGGAAGACAGAATTTCACAGAGACAATGATGATCAGGAATGTCAGGCCCTGCAGAGAGCCTGGGGACGGTGAAGACAGAGGGACTATTTTGGCCATTGTGGTGACCTCAAAGAAAGCTAGCTCAGGAAGGACCCCAGAGCAGAACAACTGAGAGGGTAAAGTGGGAGGAATGGTAATGCATGGAATCATAGCTTGAGGGACAAGAGAAGGTGTTTTATTAAGATAACAGAAGGCTGAGCACATTTGCAGACTGACGGGAAGGAGCCAGTAAAATGGATTACAGCTGAAGAATAAACAAAGGCTAATTAATGATTCAAGACCCTGGAGAACTCATTATCAACCCTTTCTGAACATTAAACTCACCTAGGACCCTTACAATAATACTTATGCCTACTTCTGATCTGCAGAGATTCTGATTAAATTGTTTTGGGGTAGAATGGGCACCTATATTACTTTTTAGTTCTTCCAGGTGATTCTAATATGTATTCATATAGAAGAACTACCAACTCAGAAGAACTGGACATTGGATTAAGGCCACAATAAAGGTTGCTTTGGGATGTCAAAGGGGTTCTTCTTCCTCTAAAATGGATTATGGTTGTATTGGAGTAGAGGAGAAAGGAAAGGATGAGTTAAGAATAGAAACATTTTGAAAGAAGAACACTGAAAGAAATAATGGATGGTTTCAGTCTGATGAAGTAGAATGCAGACACTTGGAGGAAGAGGTAGGAGTGATGTTGTCATGAAAGAAACTTCAAGTCCCAAACAAGGGATAAATAAAGTAACTATCCATTTACTGCCTTATTCTATCTATCTTTTTGGGTTGGTGACCTCCTGACAAAAAAAGGCATTACTGTCTTTCCCATCCCTCTTAGGAAAAGGAGAAGAAAAAAGAAAATTCATAAACAGGAAAGATCTGGGGGCACCTGGGTGGCTCAATGGGTTAAGCCTCTGCCTTCGGCTCAGGTCATGGTCTCAGGGTCCTGAGATAAAGCCCCACATCGGGCTCTCTGCTCAGCTGGGAGCCTGCTTCCCCCTCTCTCTCTGCCTGCCTCTCCGCCTACTTGAGATTTCTCACTCTGTCGAATAAATAAAATCTTAAAAAAAAAAACAAAACAGGAAAGATCTGGAAGAATAGAAAAGTTACAGAACTTTAAGGAAGACTTGTTTAAGCAGGGGTATTAAACGGGAAAAAATATAAGCTGTGGATTCCAATGTCAGGGAAATCACTTAGAACATGCCCATGAAGGCATCTTGGAAATCACCTTGCCCAACTCCTCCCATTTAAATGATGAGTCACTGGAAATTCAGAAAGATTCTGTGACTCAACTAGATCAAACAGCATGTTAGTACCATGAAGGGACCCTGAAACAAAGTCCTCTGTTTCCAGCACTTGCTGTTCCTTTACACACTCTAACTCATGACCTCTGTGCTTGAGGTCATCAGTGAGAAAAATGGCCGCAGCTCTTCTGGGAGGATTAATGAGAAAATCTGTAAATTGTATTTAGCTCATTGCAAGAAAGGGAAAAAAATGTTCAAGTTCTTCTTTATTGCTATTATTATGTGAACCAGATTGAATTGCTGGGTCTCTTAAGAGTTTCTTATGACTCGTGTGAAGTTTCCCATTTTAACCCAAGTCAATTTTAAATTGCCCATAGAATACAGAGATAACTGTAATAATTCAGTTGCCACATTCAGTACCTTGTTTGAAATACAATTGAAGAGGAGGAAGACAACTCACAAGCCTAGAGATGCCTCAAAATAGAGCCTGCAAAACTGTAAAAAGATATATTCCATGTAATTAAGAAGGGGCAATGTGTGCTAACAAGGGCAGTGGGTGCCCTTCAGTGTGTGGACAGTGTGTGGACAGTGGCCAGAACACTTGGGCCCTGGGGTTGTTCATCTATAAAGTGAGAAGACTGAATTCAGTCACCTCTCAAGTCCATCCCATTTCTAACTATATTTTCATTGTCACCATCATCCTCCAGAAAAAAATACTCTGAAATCGTTTAAAACAAGATACATAGAATTTCTCATGGATCATAGTTCTGGGATATATATATATACATATATATATATATATACATATACATATATAATTTTTAAAAAATTAATCTAATTAAAGGTATGTCTCAACTTCTGTTCTCTTCTGTGTAAAGCAGAAAAGCACTGGAGCAAATATGGCTCTGTCTCAGCTCTGTGCATCAGTGGACTTTCCACTACCTTCGGTCATTTCTGCCAGGCACTAGGCTAGTTGCTATTTACCCTGCACAGCTGAATGCTCTGTTCCCACACGCTACACAGCCAGGGAGGGCACTGACCAATGAACACAAACATCCCAGAGCACCTTTCTCTTTTCCTCCTTTTCTTTTAACCTATCCAAGTGTGCAGTGTGCTCTTGGGTCATCTCAGGAGCCCTGTGGGCATGTTGGAAAGAACTGAGGGAGCAGAGTACTGTGACTGGCTGACATGCACTGTAGGGAAGCTAGAATCTCCCACAGAACTGTGTTTGTTTTGCATTCATCCTCCTGAGTTAGGAGAGGAATTGGTGATGGTTACTATGCAGAAAGAAGCTACAATTAAAGAGAAGAGTATTGGTTTGGATGTGTCAGAGAATGGCTAGGGGATGGAAAACTAGAAAATATGATGCTTTCTGGCTTTGGAACAATCTGCAGGACCAAAAACTCTGGAGTGCAGGAAGCTGATTTTTTTTTCTTTGAGATTTATTTATTTATTTATTTATTTGGCAGAGAGAAAGAGAGAGATAACAAATAGACAGGCAGAGAGGGGAAGCAGGCTTCCTGCTGAGCAGATAGCCGGATGCAGGGCTCGATCCTAGGACCCTGAAAACATGACCCGAGCCAAAGGCAGAGGCTTAACTCACTGAGCCACCCAGGCGCCCCAGTAGCTGAAATTCTTGATTCTAGTGTATATTTTCTCATATTTTAAAAAATGGTGTGAGATTCATTCACAAGTTGCCGGTTTCAACTCTAATATAATGGAGCTGTAGGATTTTTCTCAGCCTTTCAAATGCTCAATTACTTTACTACCAGAATTTTCTTCTATTGGATCAATTTTCTGCAAGAAGCTCTGTCTAGACATGCAAACTGAATTGGGGAATGGACACAAACATCCAGGAAACTCTAGTAAAAGTATCCCAGTTGATTGTTTTAGGCAACACGTCTTTGATCTTTACCAATATTAATTATCCAAGTCTGTGTTGATATCTCTAATTCTGCATACATACAAATGGTCTCAAAAAAACATATTTGACAATAGTATTACTTTATAGGAGATTTTCTTCCTCTACAAACTAGATAACAGTAATTTTAGTGATAAGAAAATATATATAAATTCAAACTGACAGCAATTCACAGATCCCTAATATCCCAATGTGCTCTGGTATTTGTCACCAGCTTTGCAAAATTATTATTAATAGCCTGACTACAAAGTTGTTTAGGAAACATCTCATTTCAAATTAGGCATAATCTTCTTCCTTCAGATTATACAGATGCATTATTAAAGCCATTTTCCTTTCCCGTATTTGGTTTATTTTCCCTGTTTAGGAAAAAAAAAAATGAAAAGACGAGGGAGGGGCTTCTGAGTGGCTCAGTCGGTTGAGTGCATGACTCTTGTTCTCTGCTCAAGTCATGATCTCAGGATCATGGGATCCAGCCTCGTTGTCAGGCTCTGCACTCAGCAAAGTCAGCTTGTCTCCACTCCCTCTGCTCCTCTCCCTACTCATGCTTGTTCTCTTTCTCTCTCCCTATTGCTTCAAAAGTAAAAAAAAAAAAAAAAAAAAAAAAAGAGAGAGAGAGAAAATGTATATAATGAGGACTAAAACAACTCTGAAGGAAACAAGATAGGGCAAGTAATTAGGAAGTTCATTGGATTATCTTAGATCACCAAACAGAATGCTTCAAGTCTTTCCAAAGTACTTTGTATGATTTGGTTCAAATGTATTCCTCTGAGTGGCTAATTTATTAGCAACAACAGAGGGTGTTCAAGATAAGGCAGGGTGGGAACACCGATAACTGACAACCAATCAGGAGGCCTTTGTCTGAGAACCTGAAGTGAACAGAAAATGCTGACAGTCAAAGAAGGGAGAGGTCTTTCTGGAGGACACTTCTCACAAAAACAAATAATTCAGAATTAAATTGAAGATAATGCCCCAGTGAGGTGATAGCTCTTCCCAACTTTACTCTTAGGACCCTTCCTCAAGGCTTGAGATTGCTATTGTGGTCAAATGGGCTATGGTGACCCACACAAACAGAACTCAACCACCCACCAACCAGTAGTCAATCAACCAATCGTATCTAAATATTTCAGACCCATAGCCCAAGTTTCCCTTCCCTAAATGTGTTGAGAGATTTGGTTTTTCTAACATGCTTTGAAGAAAGTGACTTTATTGGCACAAAATAATAAAGGTTTTAAGCATCTGCTAACATTTTTCTTTCTTTCTTTTCTAAATTTCCCAACTGAGGAGCCTGGTTTTAATGGCTGTTAAACTCTCTCATAGTCTGTGGTTGACTCCCATTGGAGAACTTCAATTTCTTGAACGATACTACCACCTATGGCATCCATCATAAAGGCCCAACAGCAATTGTCCACAACTCACCAAGGACAGGGCTCTCCTGCCATAGCTCTCCATCTTCCATGCAAGTGATGCCATCAGTAGCCTTTTTGAGCAATGTATGTCAGGCATGTGCTAAGTGATTTCAGTCTTGTCTTTTAACAGAATCTTGGAAATAACCCTATGAAGTAAATGTTATTTTTGTCCCCAGAGAAGGACAATGAGACTCAACTAGGATAGCAGAGCTAATACATAAAAGAACCAAGGTGCAAACCCAACCCGACCTTACCTCGAGTCTGTGCTTTTACCCAATCCACCATCCTACCGCCTTAGAGACAACAGTGCACTATTCTCTGGATATTTCTGGGTACTCAACACCCACAATAGAATATTAGTTCTCTGAGGTTAAAAGTCATGCGATATATTGCCTCTGAACTACCACAGGTGCCAAAGATAATGCTAGGCACACAGTAGGCACTTAAAAAATATCTGCTGATGAATTCACAAATGAAAACTCTTTGTTCTCATGCTTTATCCTCTCACTGTGCTATGAAATGGATTATGTATCCATAAAATTTTAGTCATAAGGATAATGTTATTTGAACAGAACAAGATGGCATTATGAATAATAGATTTCAATCTATTAAGCACAGAGCTACAACCAGTTTAACAGGATAATTTAAGGATTATTATAAAATCTGGAGATTACTGTAAGTGGTACATGATCCCCTTCACTATCAATCAACACAAAACAATGCTGAGGAGGAGGCTTTCTTGTTTGTTTCTATATAAAAGCAGTATGGACTTACCCACCTAGACTAGTTAGAATGGCCTAGTTCTATTAGTTCAGAAAGTAAAGGGTTCCATGGCTCTCTGCAAAGGCCGATCCCTTCCGGTCTAAACCTCCTCAGGGTTAAAAGTAGGGCAGGATCAGATTAAATGATAGATAAGGTCTTCTGGCTCTAAAATCCTGTCATTCTGTAATATTGTTACATCAGATTCCAGTGTTAGAGTAGCTGGAAATGCTTGCTTTGTGATTTTTTTTTTTTTCACTTTTTGTAAGATGCTCTGTCAGGAAACCCAAAGACACTTCATGGTAAAACTCAGTAGAGAAAGGGATACAGCAGCCTTTTAGCCACAAGTTGGGATGCAGCAACTATAGTCTGTGTGCAAGGGGAGATGAAATTCAGTGATCCGTTCTGGTGTAGACAAGGGCAAATATAAAATGGTATCACCAAGACTTTCTGCACTTACGATTACTGACTGCTCCTACATAAATTCAGAGTTTCTAGTAAGATCATATATAGGACAATTTAATCTATACAGACCAGCTGGCTTCAGAGATCTACCTTCCTGTTAGTTAGTTAGTTGTGCTATCTTAGTTGCCTTTCCAGATCTCGGTTTCTCCATCTGTATGAAGAGAGCACTGGATTGGATGTGTTGCCTAGCTCTAACACAAGCGATCCTCTTGAGGTAGGAAAAAATATGTTTGGTTATGGCAGTCACTTGCTGCCTTCTTTGGAAAGTAGTTTCTGATAAGCAGAGGCTGAGAGGATGACAGTTCGACCACCAGGTTTGGCAGAGATAGCCCAGGAGTAAGTTGCTCTGTGTTATTAAGGAAAGAGATTGAGAAGCCGCTGAGAGAGGACTCTGGGAAAGGACACAGATGGCGGTCAAGTTATGTGCTGGGGCTAAAAGAAGGGAATGAGGAGATAGGAAACCCTAAGAGCTGTCAGCATATGGGACGAGACCTGAAGGAAATGCTGGGCTCTCTTTGCCTCCATCTCTCAACTGTCAAGAAAGAGTATACTCTTCAATAATGACTTGGTGCAGGTAAATTCTTTATTCTGAAGGAAAAATCATCAACTCCAGCTTCAGAAGCTGTGTGGAGGAATGGCTGATCTATGGGTTAAAGATGCACTACAAGGAAATATGTTGCAAGAGAGAGAACTCTGCATCTGCAATACTGATGGAAGGAAGGATCCTTTCTTCTGAGCTGTGGCCAAATTGCATCTCAGCTCTGTTCTGGATAGGATATTTTAGCAGGGGTCCCAAATGCAGACAGCTTCAGTGGCCATGCTGAGTGAAGCCAGGACTAAAACAAAAGGTGCTAATAGAAACTTGGAACTGGAGAATGCATATCCTGAAGAAAGGCATTCCATTTTCTCTTGCTTTCCCCTTTTAGTTAAAAACAAAATAAATAAAAAAGACGTCGTGCCCAGCAAAACACATCTGTGGGCCAGAACCAGACAGCTTGCAATCTCTGAAAGAGTCATTAACAAATCAGAGGACATTCAGAGGAGAGTGGTCAGGATATAAAATAACTCTGAATCGTGCGGTATGTGAAACAACTGAGTGAACTGGAATTCCTTCATTTGAAAAAAAGTAGGCCCTGGGGAACCTGGGATTGTCTTCAAAGTATCTGAAGGTTGTTTTACAGAGAAGGTATTAGAAATGTTTTATCTTTCCTTAAGTGTTGGAACCAGGAAAATAGGGACAGCCAGTAAGAATTAAATAAGTTAATATTTATTTATTTTTTTATTTCTTTTCAGCATAACAGAATTCATAGTTTTTGCACCACACCCAGTGCCCCATGCAATGCGTGCCCTCCATAAGTTAATATTTATAAAGCAGAACAGAACAGTGTCTGCACAGAGTAAGAAATGCAGAAGTGCCTGCCAAGCTAGGTAAAACAGACTTGATATTCAGAGCCGTCCAAAGCTTAAATGAGCTCTGTGGTGGGTGGGTGGACAATGGGTTCCTCGTAGGGATGACTGGGTAGCAGTGTTCTGACAGAAAGTCCACCGAGACTTATAGATTACCAGGTGTCCAGGTCTGGATGGTTCTCTAAGGCAACTTATAAACTTGGATTCAGTTGCATGTGCATTTAAAAAACAAACAAACAAGAAGTGAAAGATACTTCTCTTCTACCGAATGGTCATGCATCGCATCATCTCATTTACACAAGATTCATCCCAGCTTTGAAGTAAGAATCAACCGAAGTACAGGGAAGGTATCACAATCCTATCAGTGGAAGTGTGGGGACTTTGGAAAGGAACCGCCAGAATGCCCCAGAGTCCTCCAACAAAAAAACAGCAGAATTTAGGATCTGCAAAGCTCTCAAACCCTCCTTTATGACTTTTTGTCAAACCAAACAGATGTGAGCCTTCCATGTTTTATCATTCAAAACAGAAATCCATGTCTCAAAACTCCAAATCACATGGAAATAAAGAGGCATAACAAAAGACTCAGAAGACATTTGCAAAGTACTTTTAAAATACTGAAATTCTGATTACAATAGGCATCATGTGCCATAGAAGTATAATGACCAATATAAAGACAACAGTGACCAGAACTACCTCTTACTGAGTTAAGAAACTCAGTACTAACGTAGATATGAGTGCCAGAGTGCCGGGAACACTGTGTATAATCCAGGTGGGAAAAAAAGGATTCATTAAATAATTGTTTCATTGTTGCTTTGTGTAACATGGAGCCATTGAAGAAAATAAAGATTTATCAAGTATCCAGTTTTGGTCAGGCATAGTGCTAGATGCTTTATCTGTGTTATATCTAATTCTCAGGTTAACCTTAAGAAAAAGGTAATTTATACAAAAGAAAATTTTTTTCTTTTTCTTTTTAATTTATTTTCATTTTATACAAAAGAAAATTAGAGTTCAATCTGATAAACTCTTTCTACTCTTATATACACTTCTGAGGGATTATAAATCAATAAAAACTTTCTGAAGAGTAATTCAGCAGAATCTATCAAAAATTTCAAGGAGCAAAATTACTACCTCAGCAATTCCATTTGTAGCCATTTATTCCCCAGAAATACTTTCACAAGTGCACAAGGATATTATGTGCAATTGTCTTCACTGTAGTATTATTAGTAATGTTGAAAATCTGGGGGCAACCTATAGGTTCTTCAGTAAAATAATTTATGATGCCACTATATTCTAGAACACTTTGAATGTAATAAAAAGAATGAAGTAGACGAAATTAAACTCATTCAGAAGGATATCTTAGAAATATTTTTGAGTGTAGATATCAAGATACGACATATATGTAGCAAGTCAACTTTCTATTAATAAAATATACATACATCTGTATGTACACAGTGGAAAGTCTGGAATACTACATACTGAGTGATTGATAGTAGTTATATCTAGAGAATGAGAATGAGGAGCTAGAGTGGAAAGAACCACTTTCCACTTTCTGCTCTTCTGTATTATTTAAACTATTTTAAACAAATATGTGCTGTTCCATTTTTAAGAAGATGGAAAGTCATAATGAGCCTAAAGTCACACAGGCAGCAGCTGGCAGTCAGAATTCAGCACAATGCTGCCTCCAGAATCTACTTCCAAGTTTGAAGTTTGAAAATTCTCCCTTCCTAAAATGGGTTTACTCTATCTAGGGGGTGGGAAATGGCACAAAATAGAACTACCTGAGAGAAAAAAAAATGAAAACTCTCTAGGGAAAATCAATTTGAGCGTGGATGGAAGCCATTGTAGCAACTATAAACGCACTTCCCTGGCAAAGAATGCACACTTGTGGACAAGGAGGTCAGTACTCGACAGCGTTGTGTCACGTCAGCTGGTTTATCTGAGGAGCTTTTTACAGCAGTTCCGACTGTTCTCTGAAGTTACCTCAGCAGACATGGTCAGATATAGCTAGCTCTCCCTGCTTATAGCACTTCTACATACTCTATTCAAGGCATTTTTATCCCCAAATGTAAACCTTCATCATCTCCTCTGACTTTTCTCGGACACCATCAAGCTGAAAATCAGGATTCTAGTAAATCACATCCTCATAGCATACATTCCATGGCAGGCAAAAGGACTGGATTTTAAGAAACACCACAATATTTAACAACACTGTTGGTTGTAAATATTAATGAGGTATAGATCCTTGAAACAATGCAGCCAAGACAGAGTAGAACATGAATTCAAACACTTAAAAATATTTCCGAAGTTCCAAAGATACTGAGAGTGGACAAATTAAAGTGATAATGAATAATCTCTCCAGAGTAGTGTAGGCTCTTATTAACAGGGAAGTATCATGAGAATAATTATTATAAAAATCATTCCATCATGAGAACCACTGTTGGCTACTTGTAGATGTAGGTTCAAATACAAACTGAAGCCACATCTGGAAAGTTCAATGGCTGCAGCATTCAAGTAGGCAGTATCTAGACACATCACACAAATGTACATGCATGGTATACACATGTACACACACACATACCTACCTGGCAATTTCAGCTTAGAGAAAACTCCGAGACTAACATATAAGTCACCTAAAAAATAAGTGTATCCAAACCCAAATGAAAATGAACAGGTCAGCCCATCTGGCTAATATATCTTTTCTCCTTCCAGAAAACTACTGTCTCTCTGTTTTCTCTTTTGTTGTTGTTGTTTTTAAGTAATCTCTCACCCAACATGGGGCTCAAACTCACGGCCCTGAGATCAAGAGTCACAGGTTCTACCAACTGAGCTAGCCAAGCACACCTCTATTTTCTATTTTTAACCCAATGTCAGAGAGGAGCAGAGTATTGAATAATTAAAAAAGAGAGAGAGAGAGAGAGAGAGACAAACATCAAAATCCATGCCCTTGACTTACATTTAGATAAGAGTGTAAACATCAAGAAAATTTCATATGAATATTCCTCAGGCGGGGTATCACAGCAAAAATTATTTTACTAAAGATCATTTACAATGCAACCTGCAAATGTTATCAAACAGACTTGTGTTTTAAAATGTGCACCTATATTCTACAGATTAACCACCTGATGGCTCCACAGGAAAAATTACACCAAAACACACTGGTGTTAGAATAATTGAGAAGCATTCAGTTGAAGATAAACTTCCTACCTCTTGTAGCTCTAGGTACTGAGGATGCATAATAACAAGTAATCACATGAATTAATAAGGTGCCTTCAAATCTTTCAGCACTTTACAGAAGTAGTTAAGTCATTTTCCAACCAGGACATCATAACTTTATCAAAAGTGTTCTTGGCATATCACCATTCTGGGTTTTCTCATCCCATCTTTACCCTTGCCAATATTTGACCAGAGGTAGAAAGGTCAATGTAAATAATCAGAGCTTCTGAGTGTGCATATATGTGAATATATATGTCTAAGTAGCTCACCATTTACCCATTAGTCAATATTATCTGTTTGAAATTTACCTAAGACCTAGAAAATAAGCAGGAAAAGTCTTGTACAGCCAAAAGAAAGCTCTAAAAGCGAGGATAAAGTAGACCACATATGTAATACATCTAGTGACTTATAGAAGATATTCAATAAATGGTCACCATATTACCACACTATCATCATTGTCCCCACTGGCTACAGAATACCTGGGATCAGTTATCCTAAAAAAAATGTACTCAAATTCGAAGCAGCTAAGAAGCAATAAACTGAAACTGAAGATACATTTTGCTTCTGCCAAAGCTACTTAAAATAGTAAAGAGTTACAGTTAGCATTCTGACAATAAGGGATAAAATAGAGAAAATTATAAATGTCAGACATAAATCAACAGGGAAAAGTGTGAGGCCATTTACACCAGGACATATAGTTTAGAGGATCTGAAGCCAGGGATATCATCATTTAATCTTTGCAAAGCACACACTAAGTTCTTAATGATGACACTGTGATAAGAATAGTAACCACGGAGTCAGATCTGAATTCAAGTCCCAGCTCTACCTCCCTGTGGTTTTGTGATCTTGGTTAAGTTAGTTAACCATTCTGGTCCTCCGTTTACTCCTCTATTAAGTAAGGATTGTATCTATTCCATGATAGGTCTAAATGAGATGTTAAGTATAAACGGCTAACAAAGGGATCATCACATGGAATCCACTTATTAAATGGTAGCTATAAGGGTGCCTGGATGGCTCAGTCAGAAGAACATACAACGCTTCATCTTGGGGTCAAGAGTTTGACCTCCATGGTGGGTGTAAAGATTACTTAAGTAAATATTTTTTTTAAATGGTACCATATTACTATTACACTTTGCTTTGAAAAAAAAAACATGGAAATGATAATTAACTTGTAAAGATCCCTTTCAAATACTTCAATGCTATAAATCAATTTTGACATGTAAGGGGATAATTTTCAGTTATCTAAAAAATAAACATATGGAAAGCCTATTCCTACGTGATGCTGCCATGAATACAAAAAGTTGTTGTATAATGTAATATATAATCAAACACAGGTGAAGGAGAAGATATGCGACCAAAAGACAGAAAGAAAGAACAATGTCTTTTTCCCCCCCTTTATCTGGGTCAAAATAAGTTCACAAATGTCTTAGGCTTAAAAAGCTGTTGAAAATTTTGAAACTCTAAGTGTAACTATCCTACCTTGGAAGTATATTTCCAGTGTTTCATCCACGACATTTCTGTTTGTCCACTTGAAATCACTGCTAAAAATGTGAATTCCTCCAAATATACGCATAAGCCAGTGGTATCTTGAGCATCTACAATGGCAGAGGAAAGAATTCCTCTTTGAAAGAGTACAAAACCTTCTGATGCCATTCATGCTATGATCTTGGGCACATTAAGTTTAATGGTCATAGTATTTCACAGCTCTTAAGAAGTATGGTAAAAAGAAGGAGAAGTTCGGAATAACCAGTGCCTCTTTAGCACTTGAAAGACACTCAGGAAATCCCTGTTGAACTAGTAAATACATCTATCCTAACTCGAATGTACAGAGAAATCCTTAAGATGATAGATACGTAAATTAGGACTTGGTTCAAAAGAACTGAATCTATTTTTCAGAACTCTGGATATAAATGACAAAACACAGCTCAAACACAACCAAACAAATATAAAATGTATTGGATCATATAAGTAAAACTGTCAGAAGTTGACTACTTTTAGCATTGCTAGATCTGCTGCTCAAAAATGTCCTCTGTTCATTTCTTGGCTTCTTGTCTTTTGGATTGGCTGCATTTTCCAGAAATTTCTCTCCATGTGTAAAGAGTAGATAGTCACCAGCAACTTCTGACTTACATCGACTTTGCACTCAGAAAGACAGAAAGGCTTTCCAACATTGAAGTAATTACTAAGAAAGGGACTCCATGTGAACCTGCTTGGATTTGACCGGCCCTGCACTGATCATGGCATTCTGATTTGCCACCTTGGTTCCTGTGACCACATCTGGAGTTGGAGACAGGGGGTGGGGGCATGGCAGTAATCTGTGATTGATAGCCCTACCAGAAAAAAAAAGATGAGAGAAAGGGACAATTTCCAAAAGAAGGATGTACTAAAGACAAAATGGTAGATGCCAACTAGAGTTCCCTACAATAAATTTCTTTAACATCTTCTGTATTCCTTTAGCCTCTGTAATATTGATAGTCAGTGGTTTACAAGCCCCAGATCTCACCAAGATTTAAGCTTTCTCAGGGTGGAGGATGTTTTTTCCTCACAATGTGGTTCATTAGACAACCATGAGCACTAATTTAAAGGGATAACTTACACAAAATCTTATATTGTAAAGAATTATGCAATTGTATATTTGTATACATTTAAACTGTAAATGATCAAGAATTATACAAGTGTAATATTTAGAGCCATGTACTTGTCTTTGACCTTCTCATAGAGTTAAAAGCATCAGAACTTCTATCTTAAAATTCAGTGATTTTAGGAGATGATGCAAGACTGCTTCTGACAATGGCTTCTGCACCTATGCTTCCTTCAACTTGTATCTTTGTATCGCATGCCTTTTTTTCTCATTCACATCATTAGGGGGCTGAAGATAAAATATGAAGTTATACAAGTTATATTTCCAGGTAATAGTACCCATTGTGATACTGTTTCCCTGTTCCTGGCATTGAACAAGATACCTGAAATGTAGCCACATCTGTTTTCCTTTTTGTTAGTTATCATGTCTAGGCTGGTTTGCATTACTTCTTTCTCCTTTGGATGATGTTTCCCTTAATACTCAGAGTGAAGTGATTTGTGGCCACTCAATATATTTTCAGCCCTTTACAAGTCATCACTACCTTGAAAGTTGGATCTCTCACCAATTTTTCTAAAATTACATACCTAAGCTTTTCTCTCAAGGTTTTCTGGTTTTCATGTATTCATAATTATGTTAGAAAAAAATTATAACCTTCTAAAGGAAGACCATGTTTTAATCATCTTTTTTTCATCTCCAAAAAGCATGGTCCTAAAAGTACATTTGTATTTAGTCTGGAAAAAGAAAAAGTGAGTGGAGAAAATGTGAAAATATTTCAGTAAAGATAAGACTAGAAAGTCAAGTCTCATTAAAATGAACACTGCTGTAATAGAATTTCACTATAATTAAAATATTCCCAAGCTCTCTCTGGACAGTGGCCAATAGTAATGATGTCTTTTTGCTCTTGCTAAAATAAAAGTTTCTTTTGTTAATAACTCAAAATAACAAAAGCTTAATCCCTTGGTTCCTAATTGTCACTAGCTATTGTGGAAGGGAAAAAGCCTGAATACTTGATTCTTGAGCAAAAAGTGGAAAGAGGAACAGAAAACACCAACTAATACAGCAAAAATCTCCTCAAGAAATGACCATCAAGAGAAGTATACAGTTTTATTTTTTTACAAAAAGAGAAGGAAATGAGTAATAGAATCCATGGACTCTACCAAGAAGAAAAGGAGATTTGACCAAAAATGTAGGCTATCTTACATTACAGTTTACACAAAAGTTTTTACCTATATCACTTCATAGAATGTAATTATTCAACAAAGTTGTGTAGTAAATATTATATTATCACTTTGCTGATTAGGAAACTGTAATTCGGACTTCAAGTGTTTTTCCCAAGAGAGAAAACCCTCCATCTTCTCATTTAAACATTTTGTACTGTTTCCATAAAAACACATCTGCCTCTGTTGCTTCAATAAATTAACCATATACTTTATAAATACTGAGGCCCTATATGCTCTTTGAAAAAAATCTCTAATTCATTATAGTTTCATTCTTTCTACTTCTTAGTTGTCCCACATATATATGCCTAGGTTATAGTTTTACTTCTCATTTTTTTCTATAGCTCCCCTTTTAAATAGAATAGTCTAAAATGTAGATGACACCTAATAATTCATATATTGAGAAATAGATTAGATATAAATTATCGTTATGCCATATAACAACTTTTTTTACGATAGCTGTTTAGTAGTATTGTATAAGGATTTTAAAAAGTATGCTATGCAGTGAAATATTTCAGCATTGCCTACAACTAGATGATATCAATCTAACACAATTTTATCATCAATTTTCAGCATGGAAATAAGTGCAGAAAGAAAAATCTGTGTAAATGTGCGTGACTTACTGAGCTTGCATTCTAATTATAAAGACAAGAAGAGAAAGAGCCACTTAAAACCCTTAGCTCAATAGGTCTCTCTGTTTAAGTTTAACTAACTAGTGAAAAAATGGCCTCAAAACACAAGTTCCATTATTCCAATTATTTTTATAAGTTTATTCTCAACCTGTAATAAATTCAGTACACTGGACAGCATCTTGACTTAAAAAAAAAAAAAATAGAGAGCCATCTACTGGCCAGGAACCTGAGCAATCTTGGTATATTAAGTCCTCAGATTCTAAGATGAAAAGGAAAAAGACAATATTTTGTGATCCTTTCTCTGTGGACAAATTTTTTTTCACCATAGTGGGGTCTATGGGTACTCATTACAGCTCTCTCAAACAGGACAGCCAGTTCCTACAACTCTGAGCAGTTAACAGAGCTCAACAATGCTCCTTCCTTGGTCTTTAATCATGTCTGTATCATCCTGCCATAGTAATTACTTTTTGGATAAAGAGAGCACAAAAAATAGCCAAGCTTTTGAGTTTGCCAGAGTTGCAGATGCTTTGAAGTTCCAATTCTAATATTGCTAATCTATCTTCCCAAACAACCTAAAATAATATGTTCAATAAATATTTGGTAATTGAATATTTGTAAGTGAAGTGAACTATGTGGATATGTGAATCTATATTTTCCCTATGGATATAATTTCATAGCCTAATTGAGCCAGTTAAACAAACAAGTGAAATGATTCCACTCAAAATTCTCTTTCCTCTGTACTAAACTATTATTCCTTAAAAATTTTAATTAAAAATAAACCATGTGCACTGACACAATCACACTTCCTTAGTATATATTCCATGAGGCTAGTCTTGGAAAATGTCCTATTTGCTTGGAGAAATAATCATTGTGTAACACTCATAATGGTAAAATTTCCAATTCAGGCACCATCCAATCATAAAAATAAATTCTTACATATACATTACAGAGTGAAAAACAGAACAGAGAGGGGTGAGCCTGGAGATTAAAATTTCTGGACTAGATATGTGTAAACGTTTTGAAGAAAGTTTCTCTAATGACAACTTAGGATTTCTTGCTGTTGGCATTCCTCAGGATTCCTTGTTTGGAAAATATGTATAAATTAAGCACTTTTGTACTTATATTGTCTCAACAGATTCTCATAGTAATCTTAAAAGATAGTTAAGGCAGGAATTTGTTATCCCATTTTAAGGATGAGCAAATTGAAGATCAGAGATATCAGTTAACTTTTCAAAGTCATATAACTAACATATGTTAGAATTCGGTCTCAAACCCAGTTCTTTTGACTCAAGCTCTATTCTACACCACTACTCCTCATGTACCTATGGACACACATATTGGAAACACCTCTTCCATGAAGGTGGATAATAATCCACTTGCCTCTCTTTTCACTTGTGTTCATGCATTCTTCAATGCATCTATATTTTCTTTGAATAAAGAACAAAATAGGCAGGTAGACACCTAGGCATAATGTGCTTTCTGGAGGGGTATTTAACCATATGCTTAAACTTGTTTTAGCCAATAATTTCTGAAATTTAAAACCGCTGTATGTGTGAAGAATAGGAATAACAATTGATAGTAAAATATTATTTTACTTTCAATTGCTGCTCTCAAATGTTATAACAATATGTATGTATGCTCTTGAGAAATCATTTCACTATCTTAACCTTACTTCCCTCAAATTTTATTTCATATAGTTAAACCCGAGCCTTGCTTTTATATTCTTAGCCCCTCCCTGCTATGGCTCCCTACTATCCCCACAATAAAGGACAGATTCCTTAGGATGATGTTACAAGCCATCCATTATCTACTTTTCCTTTCCTCTCCAAACTCTTTCCCCAATACTCTACCTTATCTTTCTAGCTGAAGTGAACAACTGTGCAGTTACCCAGTAGAGCCCATATCATTTTACATTACACCATGTCTTTGCCCATAATCTCCCTTCTTTCTTAAAGGTCTACATATGGCTTTTCTATATGAAAACTCCATTCTTTCTTCAACTTAGGTCAAGCATTAATCCATAAAACTCCTTGAGCAGCCCTCTACTCCCTTATAAAGCAGGGTTGATGACCCTTTTTTTGTGCATATCTCAGTTATAGTAAGTCATCAGGTTCTACTTTGGTGCCTATGGCAGGATTTTGTACTCAGTTGTTTGTGTGTCTCCTTGCATGTTTTAACTTACTGCCTCTGTTCCTAGCACAGTACCTAGCAAGATACTGCAGGTGCTCAATAAACATTTACTGAACGATCAGTGAATGTGTAAGTATCCTGTTTAACAGAGTAGCTAAGGAAACAGAAATTCACTGACTTCTTTTTCAAGGGCAGAATCATCCAAACACCAATGGCATCTTGTCTGATCTTTCTTATGTCCTAGTCTAACTAATATTATGTAAAAGTACCAAGGATCTGAAACATATGACTTTAGCATATAATAATACAGTTGCTTAGAACCTTATATCTAGTGAGAACAGAAAGGGAGAATTTATTTATCTAAAGCAAAATCTAGTGCTATCACTACTGCCTTTGAGCAAAAATTGTAATCTTGTGCACTTCTGTTGTTGGTTTGCTTTTATCCTCCCCTCTGCAGTTCTGAATACTTAAAAACAAAATAGCAAAATGAAACAAAAGGAAATTCTATGATTTTTTGAGGCAAATGTGGATCCCATGGATAATATATTCACTCCAGATTCCATCCTCTGAATGCCACTTGCATAATAGGAAAAGCAATCACCAAATCTGAAGAACCTTGTGGAGACATAATATGAAAAGTTATAATCTTGAAGAATAAAAATCTAAACAAAGCCTTGGATTAACTAAAAGAAATGGCTCTGGAACTAAGTTTACTAATTTTATAGTTGGATGTCTATTTTAAATATACTTTTTGATCCCTTATTTACAAATCCCTATACCAATTATTTATGGAACATTGTCCAGAAACTGTTGTGGACTCTGTGGATTACAATATAAATATAATCACAAAAATATTTTTTTAAATATTTATGTACAATATATTTGAGGAAATAAATATTTCAAATAACAACTCCACAGTGTATAAGTTAAGGTCTTATTCATTAGGATAGAGAAGTTCATGGAGTCAGAGTTCATGGAATCAAATTATATTTGGTCTTAAAACCAGTTCAATATTTGAACAAAGATTTTATTTAGCAACAACATTATAGGTGGAAATGATACTAAATACTGTAAGGGATGAAATAAACAGGACATAGTCTCTGCCTTCTAGACACTTAGTATTTAGTAGCAAAGAGAATACATTTATACAAATAAGGCTGTGATACATGCTAAAAGAGATTAAAGTGACAACAAAGTAGAGAAGAGAGAAATTTCCCACCTAGAGGAAATCCAGAACCACTTCACAGAGAAGAGTTGCTGTCAGGCAAAATGGCAAAATATACATTAAAGCGCTCCATAAACTGTAAAATCCTGTTCTATCGTTAGATGTTTTTTCCTAAGAGCAGAACGGAACATGATGCATTCTAAATTAGACATCAAGAAGGATATTTGGATTAAGCAATTTTAGATGTAAAAACAGAGGCCTACCAAGGGCACAGTAACCAAGGAAGCATATTAAAACGCAGATGAGGAGATGCCGGACAGAGGAGGTCCTCGTGGAGGAAGAGCTGGAAGCTGAAGCTTATTTGTAAATCAAGGTAGCACTAAGGACCCCATCAGCAGGGCTTGTGCCTTTTCACTCCTTGTCTCCACCACTTTAACTTAGATCTTCACAGGCTTCTCCTCCTCTTGCTACAGAAACATGTTAGTTTCCTTTCTCTCTTGCATTTATCTTTTCTCGCTCTGCTTCGCGAGCATTTCTCTTTCAGATTCTACTTGTCTTTACCCACCTTGGCTCTGGACTCTACCTTTGGCCTCCACCATATACATTTATCTTTTCCAAACCAGGCCATATTAGATATCCCTGTGGAGCTTAAAGATTGCTACCCGTACTTCCCCCCTTGATTCCAGTGCCAACCATTCATTGTCCAGTAGGCTTTGATTGGGGGAAAGGACTATGGTTCCAAGGTGACCATGTAGTTGTCCTCTCATTCACACCTATATTCATTCAGTCTCTTGTTGTCTTATGTACTAGATAATACAATGTAAACAAGATTTTTTGTTAAAGACTTTGTCCTCATGATGCTTTCATTCTAGTTCAGAGTGATAATAGTAAAATTTAAGAAATAAATAAGCAAGACCAATTCAGCAGGTGATAAATGCTGTACAAGTAGAATGTATAATAAAAATGACCAAGAGTGGGGAGGGGGAAGAGATGCTAACTTTGGCAGGGTGGTTACAGAAGAAAAGGGTACCCTGTGAGAAGAGGAGTCGAGTCTCTAGTGTAGTCAGTAATGAGTTATATAGTTAATATTATAAGAAAAGTATATCAAGACTGCTAAGCTATTATACCAGTCCCCCTTGCAACCAAGTTCAAAATTGACTTATCAAGTTTAAATTATATAATCTAGCTATTATGAGCTATGAAGAATCAACTTCTAAGTAGGTAGAAGCACAAATATAGTATAATAAAGTGACCATCCAGTGATAGATTTCTTTCTAGAAATTATGATAAATCAGGTAGGATTCCTACTTCATGGGATTATTGATAGGGTAAAAGCCAATAAAAGATAAAAAATGTAAAAGCAAGTTTAGATATAAGAGATCATGATCTTACTATTATCAAATAGAAAGGAAGGAAGGACATTGAATCCCAAGCTAGGTAGGCATCAATCAATCCCACTTTTTGGAAATTGTGAATAATCCAAAAATGCTTACAATATGTATAAATGGTGTTCAATGGCGAGAACATTCCAAAAACTAAATTTCACTAGGAAAAACACTTTATGTGCATATATTTATGTCATCCCTTTTAGGAACATGATTTAATATCAAAGTTCTTTCATGTTACCATTTATTTAGCCTAAGTGCACTACAATTTCCACACCTATATCTCACAAAAATATAAATTTTTTGTCAGAAGTTTTTTCTCAATTTGAAGGTTACATTTTCAGATCCTGGTATCTTTATACATCATCCTATATTCATATAAAAACAGGTAAGTAGCATGACTAAAATACTTTAATTGTTTTTTATTATAAGCAGGATCATGTAATTACTAATCATGGCTTGTCTAATTTTACAAATACTGGTAGAAATTGTGCAATAGGCCACTTTTTTTGACTGACCTTTTCCTACATCCATCACTAATCCCCCTTCACCAATTAGTTTACAATGAGCTTTCCTCTGAAGAATGATTTCTTTTTTCTACATCCATTCATTAGACCTTCCAGAAATAGGACTTTTTAAATGATTTGGTTTGTATGTACATTTATAAGAATTAAGCAATAATTTCCCTTGGGAAACAGCATGGTTCAGAGAAAAGACCTGCATTAAATATTTTTACCATAAATAGCTGAATGACTATAAGCAAATTATTTAACTTTTCTGAAGCTCAGCTCCTCAATGGTAAAGCTTATGATTAAAAGAGATGGTATATGTAAAATTTGGGGCACAAGATAAGAACTTAGTGAACTTAGTCATCTTTATAGGTGGCATAATTTTCTATATGTCCAATTGATTATAGGAGAAAAAATAATGTACTTTGAGTTCAGTATAATACACGGTTTAGAACTTAACATGAACAGTCTTAGAGTGCACATTATTTACTTGGTGGATAAAATGGCTACCTTATACACATTAATACATATCAAAATGCATGTTTCAGAAATATAGAAGTTACTATAAATATTGCTATAATATACTTACAGGACATGTGGCTGTTTAAATATGATTCATCTGCTATTTGCATTTCACAAAGTAACATAAGCAATTACATTATCTTCTTTGGCTAATTTTATACTACTCATTGACTAAACCTCATTTTCTCATTTAAACCAGAATCAAGTTATATAAAGAAGAAACTCAATAATGCAAAGTTTCAGTCTCTTTTTGGCTGAGAAGTTATCAAAAACATTATTTAATGCAGTAGAGACAATGTTTTGTGATCATAAATATTCAGTTCAGAAATCTGAACTATTATTTTCCAATATGACAGAGTCACAAAATGTTAAAACAATAATGATTTGCCTTTGATTGGCTCGCTCACCATGATGACCTCAAGAGGCTAGAATTTGGAAGCAGAAGATGAATTCCCTTCTCGAGGCTAAAATTTACTAGCTGTGTGATCCTGGAAAGTTACCTAACCTTTCTGAGGAGCAGAACTCTCATGTGTAAGACTGGAAATAATGTATACTCCACTTTCTTCACAGCTATTTTGAGGAACAAATGAGATGCTGTAGATAAAAACACTCAGAAAACTCAAACACTGAAACAGGATGGAAGAAACTGGGCAGAGTAGTGGCTCCTTTCTTTTTGTTCCCATAGCAGGCTGTTCATTGCACTCCCCAGTATTATAATTATCCGTTCTCATGCCTGCAATGTGATACAGTAGCAGAAGGAGAGTAGAGACCTGAGGTCTGTGAAGCTCCAGATGAAACCATCTGCCGCCAGAAGCCAGGAAAACCTGGGTTCAAATCACTTATTTTACCAAAAACAGTGTTATCTTTGGGATATTTGGCAATGCCCAGCTTCTGCAAGGGGACTCCCAAAGGACATGTATAGAAAACAAAAGGCAGCTAGCTAAGAGGCTGTCCTGGCTGATGGCGTTGGCATCTCTGCTTCTAAAAAGTGAGGAAAGGTGTGGCTCATGGTACTCCTATCCCAATCAACAGACAAGTTCAGTGGCTCCAGAGTAGCCCACTGTCCACCATAAAAATCTCTGAGCAAGAATAAGAAATTGGTTCAAGGTTTGAGTATTAGAGGATTTTACATTTCTGGGCCAAGATAAATGGGAGAGATTGCAGGGTACTTCGCCCCCAGGCAATAGTAGTTCTGATGTTACAGGAGAAAGCCTGCTCAATCTTCCAGCTTCTCTCTCTCCCTCACCCTCCAAAAGCCAAAGTCTGTACCTTAAAAAAAAAAAAAAATCCCTAATTCATGATTTTGGACCAAATGGTCAGATTTCTACTATACTAAGATCAATTAAACAAGACCCACTCAAATGCACTCTCCTGATAGAATGGAGAGTTGATTTTTACGCCTGCTCTTTTCCACCATCAGAAAACTGCAATCCTCCCCTCCCCAATCTTCCTCACAAAAACAAACAGAAACCATCTGAGCCAGAGCCACTGTTTGTGTATTGTATTTGTGTGCACCCATCTACAATGTTCTTACTTCTATTAGGGAATGTTTGCCAACATTTTCAGATTTAGCAGCAAGGCTCTTCCTGACAGACTAAGAAAGGGGTCCACAGAGGAAAATTCATCATCTGATTAAGGCTTTCAGGCCAATTAAAACTCTCTGGACAGGATACTCTTTCCTTCACTTAGATTTCAGTGAACAGAGAATAGATTATCTCTCCAGGCAATTATCGACTCTAAAAGTGCTTGTGGTTTCAAGATTTTGGCAGAACGTGTTGAAAATAGCATCATCAAAATACACTTGTACAAACACTAAATTCAATGGCTCTTTTGTCCCACATGATGTATGATCAAATTTATGAAGGTCTGTTTTTTCCCTCGGGGTCTTTTTTTTTTTTTTTTCCACAGAGCCAATCTGCATCACTTAAGTTCTAACTATTATATTAGCCATCCTTTTCACTAGACTAGAGAACTTCTTTTTAATTGTCCATATCATGGCCACCATGCATCAAAGGTAGGATCATTATTTTCCACTTGTTTTCTCTCCTAGAGAATCAAATTCTTGTAGGGGAGTTTTGAGGGTTGGGAATAGGAGAGTGTCTAAGACTAGGAACAGATTCTATCGTCAGTAGTCTGATCTGGGTCTTTAAATATGCCAAGCCGGGGGCACTTCATACAGTTCCGTATTTGGGCTTCAGTTGGACTTGTTTTCTGTACATACATAGGGTAGACTGACTGGGACTTGATCCAGAGACTTGGAAATCTGATGGAAACTGCCTGAATAATTTTGCATTTTTATTATTAAAACAACATGATGCTACTTTTCTGGGGCACTGTAGTCTCACTTAAGACATGTATAAACTGCTTTGTTAGAAATTATAGCAGTATTGGGAGAGAAAACAAAAGTGTTCCTTAATATGATAATGCAAACTGATAACTTAGGAATGATTCATTCTCATAAATGCTCCAACACTGCTGTCTAAGTTTATTGCTTAGTATGTATGGTGGAACAGAAGTTCTATCCGGAAAGTGAAACCTTTTATAAAATGATCTTTAATTGATTTTTTTTCTCTATATTGTAGAGTGGTATATAAAACTTGGTAAGACTTTAGGGTGTAAGGATTGTCACAGCTCTCCTTCCCACTATTTCTCTGATCTGCTCCTCTGCCTCTTCAGACTAGGGCAGTTTCATGGACCAAGAGGGAATATTGGGAGGGGAGCCAAGTTTGGGATGGAGGAATTGACTAGATGAATTCTAAGTTTCCTTCCAACCCTGACTTTCTTCTTCCCTGAGAGGTAGAAAGAGAGGTTTCCAGCTGCAAACACCAGTGGAGATTCCAATTAAAAAGGAATTTTGTGATATGTCAGTGGACAGTGGTGGGGGTGGGGGAGCAGGAAATGTGGTAACAATTTAAACAGGGAGTCTGAGAAAGGACTATTTTAGTCAACATTTTATTTCAGGTTAAAATAAATCCTGGATCTCTAGAAGTCAGTTTTTGAAGGCAGTGTCTTCTATTACAATCTTTCTTAGAAGATGAGAAAGAAGGGGTGGGAGTTTTTCTAGAAGCATATGGGGGAAAAAAAGATGAAAAAAATAATCTCTCTTAATAAAAGAAATAGGACTGATACAATTGTGTGGTAAAATTGTATAGTGATTAAAAGCCCTATCATATTTTTTAAAAAAAGACTTTATTTATTTATTTGACAGACACAGATCACAAGTAGGCAGAGAGGCAGGCAGAGAGAGAGGGGGAAGCAGGCTCCCTGCTGAGCAGAGAGCCCGATGCGATTCGGGGCTTGATCCCAGGACCCTGGGATCATGACCTGAGCCTAAGGCAGAGGCTTTAACCCACTGAGCCACCCAGGCGCCCCCCATCATATTTTTTCAGATAGATCAATAGCTAAATACAAATACATTCTCTCTAACATTTTTCTTTTCAATGTTTCTCCAGTAGTCCAATATACGACCACATGCCTTTTGCCTTACTTTTACAAAAAGTTACCACGCTAACATGTTTTTTAAATAATTTTCTACATTTACATATTTATGTCACAGTTTTTATGTTTTTACAGGAAATATACCAATATCTTCCCTTATGGTTTCCAGGTTTGATATCAAGATTTTTTTTTAAATATTTATTTATTTGACAGAGAGAGATCACAAGTAGGCAGAGAGGCAGGCAGAGAGAGAGGAGGAAGCAGGCTCCCTGCTGAGCAGAGAGCCCAATGCGGGGCTCGATCCCAGGACCCTGGGATCATGACCTGAGCCGAAGGCAGAGGCTTAACCCGTTGAGCCACCCAGGCGCCCCTGATATCAAGATTAAAACATTATTCCTTTATACTTTTTCTAGGATAATATAGTTTTTTGTGTTTAGAATATTAATCAACCTGAAATTTGTTTTGGATGATACCAGAGGAATATTCTTTTTTATTTTTCTCCAAAAGGGCTTAACAGTCTCCCCTTCCTTTCCTGTTTTACAATGCCACATTTAGCACATAAGCATAGTAGATGGGCTGGAGGGCATGATTTGCACCCTATTCCGCTCCATTGGTCTATTTCTCTATTTCTCTACTAATATCATATGGGTGTTAACTTCTTCAGTTTTTGTACATTTTTCTACTAGAGAAAATCTTCATTTAACTATTTGTTTTGAAGATTTTATTTATTCATCTGAGAGAGAGAGACAGAGAGAGAACAAGCAGGAGACGAGGCAGAGGGAGAAGCAGACTCCCCACTGAGCTGGGAGCCCGACGTGGGGCTCGATCCCAGGACCTGGCGATCATGACCAGAGCAGAAGGCAGACACTTAACCATCAGAGGCACCCCATTCATTTAACCATTTTTAATAAATAACTCCTAACAAATTTTCCAATAGAGATAGATCATCCCAGTCTGAGCTAAGGCCTGGGAAGTGCCAGGAAATGCAGGATGGAAGAAAGAAACCCTAGAATCTGAGGATCTTTCTTCCTCAACGAACAGAATTCTATGGGTTGACTCTATTTTCCAGTGATCTTTCTGTCCAAGGGTCCAGGTGACTCTGCCACTAGGACATGACAGGTAACAGAACACCTGCAGAAGCCAAGGTATATAATGTTCACCGAAATCAGTCCCTGCCTTTCAGTCAGTCAGAGCCTAACCAGGGGGTGGGGTGGGGTAAGGGGCGGGGTAGGAGGGGGAGGCAGCCAGATAGAAGAGGGGCTCATTCTAACTTGGAGTTGAATGAGAGGTTCAAATCCCTGCTGCTATCACCTGAAGGAAAAGCAGAAGAAGTTCCCTGTGAGTGAATAATTCATTTCACTAATAGAAGAGAGAAAGGATTTCCAGCAAACTTTGAGCAGGGAGATGATAGAAGGTACTAAACTGTCCCCTAGGAGTGTGTTGGTAAACCAAATAAAAGTTTCTTTGTTCACTTCTCACCACATATTCCTCCATGGAAGCAAACATCTTTGTAGAAAGAAGACCTTTGTTAAAATAACGATATTTATTAAATGTTTATTATGTACCAGACACACACATATATGTATGTGTATACATATAATTTTTAGTATTTTAATTTATATATAATACAGTTTACATATAATTTATATTTTAATATAATGTATGTGTGTGTGTGTGTGTATCTTCATTTCTTCATGACAAGCACCTTGGAAGGAGCTATTATGATTTCATTTCACATTTGAAGACAGGGAGGCTGAGCTACCCCTAATATCACAGCACTCCTTCCAGGACTGTACGCATCACTACACCACTCTCAGCCTCAAGCTCCTCATGGAGAAAACAGGAGGGTCCTGCAATCGACTACCATGAGTAACTTCTGAGCTGATGGCCATGAAATAGGCACCGCACGGCCTGGCTCCTGGAAAGTACTCAACAGCTAATAACCGTTTGGGTCACACAACTGAGAGGCCTGATAGGTCTCTGTGCATAAAGTGATTCCCCTCAGGCTCATATCAAACACTAAACACTTATTAATTTGTTTTTTTTTTATGGACCATCTTCTACAGCCTCTAAAAAAAGCCCCTTTATAAAAATAAAGGCAAGTTTATCTAAAAAGAAAACGATTTAAAATAAAAGCTTATTATAAACAAATGTAATAGGTTTTTACTCCAACATTCCAACCACTCAGCTATCACCTTCCAAGCCCGCCAGTTAGGTCAACAGCAGGTTTCTAGACCCCAGATTTCTGATAGAAGCCCTAAAAAGCATTTGGTTTCACCAACACATGTGGCTCTGTCTGAGCCAACATTCAAACCCTGAGGCTTGTGCTGATTCAATTGGATGCTGCTTACAGAGCCCACGGACAATTCCCATCCATAATCCCCAGTCAGAAACAGCCCCCACATCCCATGTGGGGACTCAGACCAGGGCCTTCATTCAGGGAGCCCAAGCAGGGTCCACTCCCATCTGAAAAAGGACTATGGGATGTCCTTTGGAAGAGCAGAGACCCATTCGGGTCAGTAGTATGACCCTGGCCCAGAGAAGCCATTCCATAGATACTTCCTGGTTAATTGACCAAAATGGCAGGGCAAGGTGAAAGCCTGGTCATGGAACTCCCTTCTACCATTCTCTAAAACAAGAGGCCTGCAGAAAGTCCTAACATGTTAAATTATTCATTATGAGCTAGAAACTTTTTAATGATCTTTTTATCTAAACTTATCCAGAGGTGAGATCAAGTCAGATCCACTTCCATATCCATACACTCAAAATGGCCCACAATTGTGACAAAGAGGAGGGTAGGCCTGAGCTTAAAATGCCATCCTCTTAGATTTAAACCTTGGGAACATTTAACCAGAAAAAGTGCAGGTCACCTTTCTCATTCTTCCTCTTATCCCCACTTCTCTCTTGTTTGGTGGTAAAAGGATATAGAGAAAGGAGAAGGGATATTTTCAAGAAGAGTGGGTGGGATAGTTTCACCTGTCCATTCACTTTATTCCTTTTTTTCTCCCCTTCATAAGCACTATTACTTTTAAAAATTAAATACAAGTTTGGTTGACATTGATTTGGGAAAGGGAGGAGCTTTCAAATTTTTTAGTTTTTCAAAAATGGGTACTTTTTGTTTTATGTTTAATACTTTAGTTTTTATCATACCATAACATATAATTGCATTAAAAATTTTTTTGGAGAATTAAGGGAGAATATTACCCATTGCCCCATCACTCAGAACTAAGAATAGCTGACCACTTATTGAGAATTTTCTATGTGCCAGACACTTCACCAAGAGCTTTGTGCATTACCTTGTTTAATCCTCACAACACAACTATAAAATAAGCACTATTGTTATCTTCTATCTGTAGTTGAAATCAAAGCACAGCGTAGTTGAGTTAGTTGCCAGAGCCACACAGCTTATAATTAATTAAAACAGTACTTGAGGGGCGCCTGGGTGGCTCAGTGGGTTAAGCTTCTGCCTTCGGCTCAGGTCATGGTCTCAGGGTCCTGGGATTGAGCCCCACTACAGGCTCTCTGCTCAGCAGAGAGCCTGCTTCCCCCCTCTCTCTGCCTGCCTCTCTGCCTACTTGTGATCTCTGTCTGTCAAATAAATAAATAAAATCTTTAAAGATTTTTTAAAACAAAAACAACAACCACAACAACAAAACAGTACGTGAGTCTGACTCCAGTGCTCTTGCCCTCCACCATCCTTCTTTCATCTAATACTTCAATCACTTTTAAAAATAAAGTTTACCCTTGGAAAAAACCTGCCTCCATGCAGTTGAAAATCCACATATAAATTTTGACTCCTCAAAAACTTAATTACTAATAGCCTACTACTGTTGATCAGAAGCCTAATAACATAAGCAATTAACACATATTTTGCATGTCATATGTATCTAAACTGTATTCTTATGATAAAGCTAAAGAAAAGAAACTGTTAAGAAAATCACAAGTAGTGTACTCTATTAGTTGAAAAAAAATCTATGTAGAACTGGACCTACGCAGTTCAAACCCATGATGTTGCAATGTCCACTGTAGCGTTAAGTCATACTGCACTTACAGCTTGGGAACAGAACTAGTACACTCTTTTTGCCCCCCAAAAAAGGTGATTTCCTACTCTCTGTTTGAAGGGACAAAAAAAAAAAAGCAAGTTTACTAACTTTATTTCAATGTATTGAATGATGTTGCACAAACCACTAAAAAACCACCTCAGATTAGTGACTGAAAGCAAATGGCTTCAGGATTTTGAAGAGGAAATTTATAAAATATGGTATGTTCTAGAATGGAGAGGGGGCTAATATCTCTCATACTCTTCTGAGGGGTTTTTATTTAAAGTGATTCCCATCCATTCAATCAGCCCCACATACCTGAGAACTACTAGAAGAAAATCTCAGACTTCCCACATACAATCAATACGCAATACTAAAATAATAAAAACTCATTTGAGGGGTCAACACATATATACAAGTCTGCCTAAAGGAAGGGCTGAGTGTGATGTTTCACACCCCTTGTCTTCAAATTGCAAAGATCACCAGGTTTTCACTGCTTTTTCCTTTTCCAGAGCTCATTCTGGTTGCAGAACCATAAACTCTACTCAGGGACTTTCAAGGTATGCACAAATGAGGAGCTTGCGGCTTCTTAGCCTTAGACCTTCCTAGTTGGGAAGGTAGCACTCCTATCTTCCTTGCTTTAGACCAATTTCCCTGAAGAAACCCAGGAAATTCAGTAGCACTTAGCCAGCCCCTCTTATGAATACAAAGAGACTATCAGGATGAGTTGTTAAAATCTGGCTCTACCCCTTCTTGCTATAGGCAAATCCCTAACTTCTTTGGTCAGTCATTGCTCTCAAAAAAGAAGGCATGGACTCAAACAGTGCTCTTCTGTTGAAGCCCTGGGGTTCTGATGTAGGATATCCAGTCCTACAGTCAGCTTGAGAAGATCAGGCCAGCCTCTCCCTGCATCCTGGCTTCATTCAGAGCAGCTCTGCCTTTATCTTTTTATATTTGGGGGTTCTATATAAAACTTTGTTTGAAAAAGAGTCTGTAGCTACTTTTTTTTTTTAAATCACTGGATTGGATGATTCCTAAAGTCTGCTTCAGTTCCATGCAATTTTTTTTATAATAACCCAGTTCAAGTTTGTATATTTCATGTGAAGCCAAAAGAGTACATCCTCCTCACATCTGTAGTATACATTGGTTTCCACAGGGTTTTTTGAGGGGGGCTTACTCCCTTTACTGGCAATATTTATGAAAGGTCTGAATTATCTTACTCACACCAGTACCTGCAGATCACCTTCACACTACATATTGTGTGATCTTTTACTCAGTCATCACACAGCATAGTTTGACTAAAGGCATAGTTTGCCCACATTATTTGAGACTCTGGGAAACCAAGAGTTCTAGGTGGAACACAAGATTATACTGATCAGCTTCTGCCTCCCCCAAAGAAGGGATCACTTCTAGTTTCTGAAGACATAGGTTCATTGAAGACACTGACATTATTTAATGTTTATCTCACATTCTTTTAAGGAGTGACACATATGTGAAATGGATCAAAATTAGGAGAGCTTGATACTCAAATTGCTGGAAAGGGACAGCTGGATTTATAATTATCATGTTACAATGGCATCAGCACAAAGAGCGCTGTGAAGACCTATGTGTATTTTCCATAACACGAGATGTTAGTAGAGAAGAGGTTTTTTTGTGTGTGTTTGTAGTATCAATCACTCTAGCATCTGGGTAGTAGTATAATCCTAGAAGGTCTATATATTTTGGTAAACTCATTGTTTGTGCCTGCATATTTTGTTTCATCAAAGCCGCTTTCAAACCGTAGTGCACAGGCCATCTATTATTTGCATCATGGTGGAGATGTATTTTTGAAAAGTGAAAATGTCTACTGACTCAGAATCTTACAAGAAGGACCTATATTGTTAGCATGTTTTCCAGGGCTTCTAGTGCACACCAGTTCCTTTTATTTTGTGTGTGTGATTCCTTTGCTGTAATAAGGCCTCAGAAAACATCATTTATATGTTCTGAATCATTGACCTCCAGTTATAAGGTCTGGCAAGTCTTCTTGCTACTCGACTTTTTTTTTTTCTTTTTAAATGAAGTAGTAACAATGAGGTCTCTGGGTGGGGTGGAGATGTTGTAGATGATCTCTAAGGTCCCTGCCAGCTCAAACATGCTATTCCTGATGCTACTTGGGTTAATTTAAGCTTAAAGGTCAGAACAGTTTATTACCTTAGGTACTTTTCAGTTATTACTAATATCTATAAAATGGCATATATTCAAACTGGAGAAACAGAAACTTTTAAAATATTTATGTACATATTTATGATGAGTGAAATGGAAAATGATACATCTGGGAACAAGTACCAGAAATGAAAAAAGTGTCTAATAAAATAAAAAACCAGGAAGAAGTCATATATCACCTGACTCAGTTCTTCCTAGAAGGGCAATAGAATGGGATTTGTCTTGAAATCCACAATTAAATATACTACAGAATCTAGCCAGAGAACTTGGTTTCAAAAAAACAGGACTTGGTCCTTTATAAGTCTGCTTTTTTGTTGAATTAAGTTTATGTTCCTAATTTCTAAGTAGTTTTTGAGTCATTGATCTGATTTCTTCCCATTAAGATCTACTCTGAAAACCAGCTGATGACAAACTTTTATTCTATTGATTTTTGGACAAGGCTTACTTTTTTTGACCAATGCTTATTTAATGTCTGTAGTATGCCCAGTTTTACTTCCTGAAATACTATTGATCATCTTCCATACTCTTGAACATCACATACCAGACCACTTATTCCCTGGCTAAACCTATATCTTTGTATAGGGCTCACCCCACCCCCACCAGAGGCACTGAGATTCCAATCATGCTAAGTTCTTTGAGGACCAAGACCTTGAAGATGCTATTCTCTCCTTCTGGGATGCCTCGTTCCTTCCTCTTTATGTTCCCAATATTTGTGACACTTGATCTGTAACAGAGAGGCCACTGAGGCAAGAGCAAAGTGAAGAGAATATTAGGAGATATGTGGGAGGCAGAAAATAGGGCAGATTATGTAGGACTTTATACTTGAGTTAGATGGAATATAATGGAAAGGATCATAGCAAAGGAGTGGCATGATGTGTTCTGTACCTAACACAGGGTTCACTCTGGCTATTGTGGTGAGGATGGTCTGTGGCTGCAGGGAAGTGTGAGAAGAACAGTAGAGAGATTAATTAGGAAGAAACAGCCTGAGCAAGAAATTATTTTGGAAATAGTGGAGATGGTGGAAAGTAGCCAGAGTCTGAATATATTTTGAAATTAAAGTCAATAGGTTTTGCTGATGAATTCATGTAGGGTATGACAGAAAGCTGAAGTCAAGGATGACCTCCAAATAGGAAGTCAGAGCAATTGGAAAAATTGAGTAGCCATTTATTGAGATACAGCAGAAGGAATACATTTGCAAGGGATGGTAGCAAAATAGAAGGTCAGTCTTGGGGATATTGAATTTGAGATGGCTATTAGACCCTCAAGTGGAGTTGTATTGTAGGAAGTTGGATATAGAAATCTAGACTTTAAGGGAGAGACTGCATCTAGAAAAATTAATTTGTAAATTGCCAACTGTAGGCATTATTTATAAGCGAGTAGATATAAAAGAGGAATGTTAACATAAAAACACTTTAAAAAGAGATATAAATGAATGAATCAGTTATGCTGATTAAGATACCAACTTGCAAAGGAAAGTAAATAATATAAAAGTCTCAGCAGTATCATTTAAGATATCTCATTCTTCACTTTATTCTCTTACAGAAAACTTGTTGGCAATTCTCATTTCTAAGAACATACAACTAAAGAAGTTATTTATTAGACTATTCATTACAGATATGGTGAATACAATTATCAGTTTAAACATAGAACTACTGGGTCTTCTAATTCTATACCTCAATGGTCATAGATTTGCAAAAAGAAACAAAAATCAACATATCATTATGATGAGGCTGTTGAGTTTTAGATGGATAGCACAGCCAAAAGAGGTGTTTGGGCACATTCAAAACTTCTCATATCCTCACATGATGGTTTACAGTTTACAATCTTCATCAGTTTTCAGTTAAAACAAATGTTCGTGCCACTTCTACATGTCACCTCCCTGAGGAGCCCAAAGTCCACCCTGACTTTAGCAGACCAATAAAACTTCCCCAGGATGAGAAGCATTAGTCCTTTTCCATTTCATAGTGAAGATTGAAAAGAATAAATGCTCCTTACTGGCTACCATCCAGCAGGTCAGCAGCACTATGTATGTCTCAGATCTGGGTTAAATCTCCGGAATCATCCTCAGGCATGGAAACTTGGGCCTTCCAAAGCAGCACCATGGAAGAGAAAAATGTGCCTGAGAATGTGTCTGGACTCACCTTCCACTCAACCACCTCACCCTTTTGTCAAACCCTGCCACCTCTGTGCTTGGATTTATACCTTCAGATGTCAAGGCATACATTTGCTCCCCACTCAGATTTAACACCTCTCCATCATTAGCCTCCCATCTTGGATATCTTCCCTTTGTGAAGTAAGTATCTGAGTCCTACTCACACACTCCCTTGAATCCAGATGCAGATGACCTATTTTAATAACCTCTCCTCACCAACAACAGTGCAGACTAAGAATAAAGACCACTGATTTTCATACTTGCTACATACCTTGCCTTTCCCCCATGTTATCTATACTATACAATAATTCTAACCAGAAAGATATTTTCTATTTTACAAATAAGGAAAAAAACTCAGAAGGACATGACCTAATTCCTATGGTCACATAGCTGCTAGTAACTGGAAGAATTGAGATATGAACCCAAGTCTATATTAATCCAAAGTCCAAGTTCTTTCCTTAATTCTGTACTACTACCTCCCCTCATCATGTCCTAGTCCCACTCTCCATGAGACAACATCAACACAAGTTAAACTATAGTCTGCCCCCTTCCCCCCAATGACGTTAACTGCTCCTTCATTCTCCTTTATAAGATCCCTCAGAATATTTCATGGTCTTCTCCCATCCTCTATCCCTTTGCTCCCCACCCTGACCATCACCACCACCCTGGAGATTGTCAAAACTGTGTTATAACTACTGAAGTCCAGGAATGAATCATTTACTTTCAACAACAACCAGATTGAAAAGAACTTCCATGTGTCTAAAAGACAAAAGATCCAATTTTGTATCGGGCTCCAAATCTGTTTCTCAAATAGCTCCCATAAATTTGTACCAAAATCAAAAGATATGATTTATAAGAGAACCTCTTCCAGTTAACACATCTACTCCATTGTTTGCTTCAAATCAAGGTTTCTATGTGGCTTATGGCTGGAGAGAAGAGAAGAGGGTCAGTGGGGTTTCCATCCTGAGGCTCAGGCTTCACAGGTATGCCTACTGTTCTTCTCTGCACAGTGCCAGATGTCCTGTGGACACTTGACACTCATAAAGGAACAGGGTTATTCACACAGTCTCAAGCTACCTGCCCTAAAGAGGCATCATGGAGAGGAGTTTAGGTCATAAGCTGACATTCTTATGTCTCTTGCCCATAATGAATTTTTATCACATCATAAAGAAGGCTCCTCAGCCAGTTGGAAATCATTGCCTTGCTAAATCAATTATGATTGCAGGGCACTTTGAAATGTTATGTTGATTGTAAGTTAATAGGTACAAAGACACACAATGTGAAGCTCAGTAACCATTCCATTAATGTCTAATTTAAAGTTTGTTTCCAATATCATCATTATGACAGAGAAAATGACCCAGAGGACATACTACTGGAGAAAGTAAAGCTCACGTATAAGTATTCCGGCATCTAAAAGCCAGTGGCCTCTCCCAAGCTTTATTCCTCATGAAATGTGCACAACATGGAGTTTGCACAGCCAGGCCCACAGAATAATCAAAGGGAAAATTTCGATTGGGATAAAATTTCCTTGCAAAGCATGAAAGTGGAGACAGAGTCACATTGTCATTTCCATTACTAACATAGTGATACAACAAACACAGCATTCACCATGAATTGCATTAAGACTCCTGAAGCAGAAACCTTGGAGGTGCTGGAGTACCACCATGTCAGTAATTTCACATTAATGTATTTGAATGATGTGCCATTCACCCTTCATTTTCCAGACTGCCAGGAGTACTGTTTTACATGGTTATGGACAAGGTATTTTTGGCACTCATTTTCATCTTTCCCTCTCTGACCAAGCTCTATGAGTAAAAAACTGACCCTGTTTATAATTTCCTTGGCTGCAATTCCCTCCTTTGTGTTGGTTCTGTAATATTTCAAATATTAAATTCTGGGAAGAGAAGAAATGCCATGGAAAGCAAATCATGCAGCTTTAATAAGAAATTAGATTTTTAAACTTTTGGAGGTAGGGTAATTTGATGATAAGGAATCTAGAAAAATACAGGACAACAGTTGAGGTATACAGACCTTAAGTTTCTCATTAGACTCTAACACTAGTTCAAAAATCTCTACAGAGTATACAGTCATGAGCTCAGATTACTCAACCTTTTAGCTACAGCATCTCCATCTGGACGCAGGGAGTAGTTCCAGAGAGGAAAGGGTCTGGTGGAATGAGCTTGGGATTGATAGAGGACCCTGGGTTTGAGTCAAGTGATAACTACATAGCATCACTTTTCTGAGATGCAAATTATAGACTATAAATGTCTGTAAAGCACTATAGAATTTGAATTGGTATATAAAGGTAAATTGATCAGACTTTTTGGGAATCTGTTAGATATTCTATTTATTCATTTGTTCATTCATTCATTCATTCATTCATTCTAGTTAGGAAAATTATCCCAGGGATACACATAAACAATAAGCTGGACAGTTAGTGAGGGAAAGAGTAAAAGAAAAAGCTATAGTTGCGGTAGAGTTTATTCATTGATCAGTTGAGAGACAGAGGGAGGGAAGGGTTATGGAAGGGAAGAACCAACATGAAATTGGTGATAGTTGAACAGTTTTCAAGGTGGAATGCCAATTTGTCAGGGGATAGAATGGAAAAGGCCAGAATCAGAGGGAGCAGCCCAAGCAGGAAGAAGGAATTAGAGTGTGCACATGCCCAGGAACCACACGTGACCCAAGGCACTCAGGGCCATGTTGAAGTTAAGCATAATTGGGGAAAGATCAGATTCTCAGAGTCTTGTGAGTTGTGTTAAGGAGTATATATACTTTCTTCTAAGTCAGTTGTTCTAAATTCTGGTTGCACATTACACTTGAGGAGCTTTGAAATATACTCAGATCCATCCTAAGAGATTCAATGTATTTGGTTTGGGGAAGGTCCTGAAGTGGCAATTTTCAATGCTATCCAGGTACAACTGGGGCTGAGCACCACACTACAGGGATAAAGTTATGCCAAGAATGTTTAAGCAAAGAAATGTCAAGGTCACTTCAGTGTTTTGGAAAGATAAGTCCAGCAGATGTGTGGAGAATTGGAGAGAGGTGGAAACCAGGCAAAAACTATCTGTTTGTTGGAGCAGGAGTGTTCAAATTGTGGTTCACCAAAACTCTAGGGTTTATGGAATCTTTGCAAAAACTATAAAACATTTTCCTTCAATATGTTTTTAAAAATATTTGTTAATTACTGTTAAAACAATAATTGATAAAAATTCCAATGTGACATAAATAAAATTTTAGCACATCAACAGTGGTTGAATATATGTTTCAAATTTAATTCAGTATTCTCCTGAGATCCTTAATTGGTGAATTGCTTGGAATTATAAGGCAAGTTGTTTTAAAGGGGAATAGGGGAAGTCACCAGTCCCTTCTCATACATTGACTTTCTTGTGCGTTTACTTTTTTCAAAATTATAACAAAATACACATAAAATGAAAATTACCATCTTAACCATTTTAAGTGTACAGTCCAGTAGTGTTAAATCTATTCTTATTGTTGTATAACCAATCTCAGAACTTTTTCATTTTTCAACTGAAACTATTTCCATTAAACAATTACTCCCCATTACCTGCTACCCCTTAGCTCCTGGTAGCCAGCATTCTTTGTTTCTATGAATTTGACTACTATCGATGCCTCATATAAGTAGTATCATATAGTACTTTTTCTTCTGGCTTATTTCACTTAACATAATGTCCTCAAGGTTTATCCATGTTGTAGCATGTAAGAATTTCCTGCCTTTTTAAGGATTAATGATATTCCATTGTATGTACATTCCACATTTGTTTATCTATTCACCTATTGATGAACATTTGGGTTGCTTCCACCTCTCGGATACTGTGAGTAGTGCTGTTGTCAACGTGGGTGCACAAATATCTCTGCAAGACCCTGCTTTCAGTTCTTTGGGATACATGTTTTGAAGTAGGATTGCTGGATCATATGGTAATTCTATTTTTAATGTTTTGAGGAATACATTCACTTTTAGTAAGTAAAATCTACACACCCTTATAAAAAGCAGCTTTGTCTATTTTATAAAACAAAATTCTGCTTAAAAACTTATTTAGAAAAGTTAATTGGGAAGGAATCTGCTGCTTTGGTGGGGGCGGGGTGGGGGGACAGACCACAAGGCAGAGATGGTAAGAATAGAGGAGCAGGAATAGATAAAAGGTGAAGAAGGTGACTATGTCAAGGTCTCTGGGTGCCCCCTACTCTTTAATGTTTGTGGCCATGTGGGGAGTCCTGGGTTGAATGAAAGTAACACAAAACTCTATGGATTGAATAAATTTGGAGTCAGTGAATGTCCGTCTACAGCTGACTCAGAAGGAAAGCTGCTATAAAGATTACAGAAAAGAGAAAACCTGCATTATTTTCCTAGCCTCTTCTCAGGAAGCCCCCTATTTAGGTCACAAGGTAAAGAAAATATACATAAAGAGTCTTCATTCTATTTCACCTGGAGGCCTTTTCTCCTCCTCCCATATTCCAAAATTGATGACACCAATAGTAAATTCTGCACTGTGCTTTAAAAAGCAAGTTACCTAAATTTTACACATCAGTAGAGAAGGTTCCTATCAGAAGAAGTGGAGGACTAATAGTGGTGCCCTCAAGCAATTAGTTGGGGCCAGAAAAGAACAAAGGCAACAAAAGGAAAGCCATTATGCAAATATCTGGTCAGTAATTGCCTGCCCACCTTGAGAAGCCTTGGCAAAGAATGGAGGAGAGTAGCTAACTTGAAGGGTTTCTGCCAGACTGATTTATTAGATGTCTCTATAATTAATAATAGGGTTCTGCATAAATTTTCCTCAGCAGGCTTCCTGAAGATCTTGATGTGGGTGGGGGTAGGGCGATTAAGAAGGATAGATCTAAAATAATGCCCTGGCCACCAGCTCAGATGCCTTGGCTGATATGGCAAAGGCCTGGAATTCAGAGTAAAGTGCAGGTCCAGGGAGTCTGAAAAGATGGCCAATCTGAAAATAGCTGTATGGCAGCATGAAGCCAGAGATACCGGGCTCAAACCAAAATTATTTCTCCAAAAATATTTTTTGCAGGTCACCTACTATGTGCCTGGAATAATTCTGGTTGCTGGGAGAGTGTTGGTGAATAGAATTAACATGGTCCAAATCATCAGGGAGTTTCTAGAGGATGTGCCAAGCAAAATCAACAATTCCGGTAAATGAAGCCATTAAAAAATAGATGTTGCCACAGACAACTATGGGACACTTAAGCCAAGCTCCTAATGGAGCTCTGGGGGAAGTGGCATCTAAGTAGACCCTGAGACATGAGGAGGACTCAGTCAGGTGTACAGGAGGAGTGAGTTTCAGGCAAAGGAAGCAGCACATAGAAAAGCCCTGTGGCAGGAGAGAGGCTGACAAGGTGATAGGTAAGGAATTCAGTAGGATGATCATGAAGTCCGTCAGGCAATGAGGTCAGTGGAGTTCTCACACTTTAGTGAGCACCATAGCCAGCAGGAGGGCTAATTACAGCACAGAAAGCTGGGTCTACTCCCAGGGTTTCTGATGTTTTAGCTCTAGAGAATTTGCAGTTCAACTAAGTCCCCAGGTGTTCTGGGAACCACATTTCGAGAACTAGTAATATAAAAAATGTAGTGGAGCTGGCAGTTGGAGGGGGCTGGAAGCAAATCTCCCTAGAAGCTGTGACAGTAAGAAATGGTAGCAGCTTGGACCAGCAGTCCAAGTGATGATAAGCAGGTATAGAAACTGTAGAATTCACAGTTCTCAGTTACTAAATGTATATAAAGGTCAACAGGGTGTTCAGAGTATAGAGCTGGAGGATCATGTTATTCCCTGAGACAGGGGGAAAGGAAGAGCATATTTGGGGCAGAAAACAGCATTTAGGTCTTAAGAGTGTTGCTTATGAGTTATGTAAGTAGAAGGCAATCAAATGGATGTTGTATCAAAGTTTTGTAAAGTAGGTGGTCAAATGTATATTATTTGAGAGCTAAAAGAAATAGCAAAATGGGCTGGAACACAGGTTAAGTTCCTGGAAAGGTAAAACATAAGCACAGAGATAGAGATTGAAGCTGTAGACATGGCCCAGAGAGAGCATGTAGACAAAAAGAGAACCTTTAGAACAAAACCCGGGGCGGGGGGGGGGGGGGGGAGAAAGAAAAATGATAATTTCAGGAATGAGCAAGAGGAAAACCAAAAAACAAGACTAAAATAGAGAGACAACCAGAACTACCGAGGAAATGCACCAGATAGAGAGCATTCCCAGGAGGGCGTGATTTACAAATGCAAAGAGGGCAAACAAGAGTGGGTCACTGCATCCACTGGCTTTAGAAACACCAAAGTGTGGTGACCTTGGGGAGGGCGCTTTAGTTGAATCATAGGAGAGGGAACTGGATACAGCGCCAGCATGATGATATTCTGCACAGTGGAGATCCTCTTGTGGGTTAGAAACTCTACCGCAGGTTCTCTTGCTTAACCACCTTAATTCTATATACAGAGACATTTGAAAATGTCATGTCTATGGCAAAACAAACTCAGAGGCTGGCAAATGAAACGGACATTGCACATATATTGGTCTGAAAGGAAAAGAATGCCTGCAACAGAGCTCAAAGTCCAGGAACAAGAGTTCTCACACCAGGTGACCCAGAGCCATCCCACGGTGACCGTGGCAGCCTTTTTCCAGGAGGGAAGTGAACAGCTACAGTTCTGCTCAATTTTCTCCCTCGTGGGCATCCTGCTTCTGCTCTCTTTCTCTCATCGCATCCTCAGCACACCCTTCTCCCTGGCACCCCCGCCCAAGTCTCCCCATTCTGGGCCACTCATCCGGGAGTGCTGTTCCTTAACAGAAGGAGTATAAAGTTTCTAGAGAGGTATTTATAATGCAAGTCTAATGCCAGCTTTTTAATAATAAAAAAGAGAAGTGCTTTACTATGCACTGACTAGCACATATAATGCTTAATTTGGAAAGAAAATTTAAGTTCCTTGGGCTAGGAGCAGATATGGTGTGTCCTTTGCCGGCAACAGACACAACACCAGAACAGAAAAACCCAAATCCCAGGGCAGAAGTATTCACAGAAGTAACAGCTGAAGGCTTCAGAATTTGACAGGCAAGGTTTAATCACAACCACTGCTGTGTGGCGACAAGAGTGAGAATTATCCACAGGATGGACAAACAGCTAGAATGGAGTGTGAGAGTAGCAAGGGAACAAGACTTACAAAGTCAGACATGATCAGGAGAAATTATGAAATGCATTCCCAGATATGAAGGCTATGCCACAAACAAGTTAACTGAATAGTAAGCAACACAGTAGCATGCTGAGAGCCCATTAAACCTGGGGAAACACCACGTAAGCTGGAACCATGAATCTTTTATAGCATTCAACCAGTGCTTTGGAAGTGTCTGAAATCCCCATTACCATCTCCTCACAATCTAAGTGTCGCCTATTGTTTTAGTTCAAAACTAGAGTATGATTTTAAATGTTTTATGGATTTTTTTTGAGTATTTATCTCTATTCATTTTATTTTTTTAAATTTTTTACATTTTTTAAAATTTCTTTTCAGCATAACAGAATTCATAGTTTTTGCACCACACCCAGTGCCCCATGCAATGCGTGCCCTCCATAATACCCACCACCTGGCTCCCCCAACCTCCCACCCCCCGCCCCTTCAAAACCCTCAGGTTGTTTTTCAGAGTCCATAGTCTCTCATGGTTCACCTCCCCTTCCAATTTCCATCAACTCCCTTCTCCTCTCCATCTCCCCATGTCCTCCATGTTATTTGTTATGCTCCGCAAATAAGTGAAACCATATGACAATTGACTCTCTCTGCTTGACTTATTTCACTCAGCATAATCTCTTCCAGTCCCGTCCATATTGCTACAAAAGTAGGGTATTATGGATTTTTTTTTAATTTTATTTTATTTTATTTTTTAATTTTTTTTTTTATTTTTATTTTTTATAAACAAATTTTTATCCCCAGGGGTACATGTCTGTGAATCGCCAGGTTTATACACTTCACAGCACTAACCATAGCACATACCCTCCCCAATGTCCATTACCCCACCCACCTTTCCCGACTCCCTCCCCCCAGCAACCCTCAGTTTGTTTTGTGAGATTAAGAGTCACCTATGGTTTGTCTCCCTCCCAATCCCATCTTGTTTCTTTTCTTCTTTTTCTGCCCCCCTAGTCCCCAATGTTGCATCTCCACTTCCTCATATCAGGGATATCATATGATAGTTGTCTTTCTCTGATTGACTTATTTCACTAAGCATGATACCCTCTAGTTCCATCCACGTCGTTGCGAATGGCAAGATTTCATTTCTTTT